>OZ010790.1:443618663-443903010 GCA_963932465.1 Maratus speciosus | reverse complement strand
AATGAGGGTGGAAATACAAGGTTACATATAAATTATTTTTATAACAGATAAAAATAAGCATTATCACTATTTTAAAAATAAAAAGTCGGAAGCCAGCATCAAACTTGGGCCGTCTGGCTGGCGGCGAACACTCTGTGGTCACGCCCTGCAATACTCATTGAATGTCACAAACTAATGAATATTTGAAATGTATGCTGAACTTTGACCTCCAATTTCTCAAAATATAAGGCCCATTTGAAGAAATCATGTCACCAGAGTAATTAGGGATAAGAACACTACAGTATATTTTAAATACATCAAAATCGGTGAGCGCCATGTTTGGTGGTTCCCTTGTTAGTTATGGTTGACTTAATATCCTGAAGATGATCTCTGATGTAGGCTGGAACTGTTTATCGATGTTTTAATGTAATTTTATGTCATTAACATAATACATCATTTAGCAGTATGTGTTTTACCACATTTTTATGTATTACTATTATTATTATTATCTTGGAAAACTAAAAAAGGGTTGTGTTCACTATTTTTTTTTAATATTCTAGTTAGAGAGACATTTCTTTAATTGCTATAATATTTTTTCAAGAAATTTAATTCCAATAAATACTTAAAAAATAATCCGCATATTTTTTGCACCTTTTACTTTTGACACCAAAGAAAAAGTAAAGAAAGTGTAAAAAATATGGGAGTAAATACATTATATTTATATTAAAACAGCAAAAATACATTTGTGAGTAATTCTGGTGTCATATCAATGGTAACAACCTGGTCAATCTTTTGCATTTCTTCACAAATTTATTAATTTCTAACCATCACACACTTTCATTTTTTACACTACCAAAAGCTTTAAGCTTTGTTTTTTTTTTTAAGCTTTAATTATTAAAATTCATTTTAGAAAGAAAAAGGACAGGATGCTAGTTCCAAAAAAGGGCACTGTTTCATGAGAAAATATATTAGCAATGTGTTTAATGATATAAGGGGGGAAAAAAGAATTTTTAGTAGGATAAATAAAGTGTCCTTAATTTTTAATAATTTTATGAATCACAAATTGAAAAATACCATTAAATAACATGTTTTAATAATATCCTAGTTTTTTCTAAAGAAATAAAGTTCTATTATATTATTTTTGCAAGATCTTGGGCACATGAATTTAGAAATACTGTTGAATGGGAAGTTTTTTACAAGGAATCTCTGGTTACAACAACAGGTGAATTTAACTTTTTTAAGTTACGATGCATTTTGCCAATTTTAAAAGGGCCAGGATGCAGCACCCTTTAAAAAAAATGGCCTAGAAGAAACAGTAAGTAATTACAGAATTAATAAAAACTGCAAATAAGTAATTTTATTAGTTAATAGCACAAATAACGAAACTAACAAATATTGTTTGCAGCTCGTTTTGCATTTGTACTAAGAAAAATTAGTGTTAATCACTAAAATCTAAACTTACATACATGTATGTGTGTGCTAACCAAAAAAATTATGCAAATGAGTTAAACCCATTCAAATACACATACAGAACAAATATAAGGATAGCCAGTTATATCTGAAATCCTCAAAAATATTTATATAACACCATTATTACTTCTCAGTGGGGATTATTAGCTTTCAGCGGTTAATTTTTTTTTCTTTTTTTAAGAAAAGTTTTGAAGCCTTTTCAATCCCTAATTAATTTTTTTATTTAGGTATATGAGTTATAAAGTTAAAAATTTATTCAACCAGGGGTGCAGAATATGTCCGATCCGGCGATCTAGGATCGGGGGAAATTTTAACCCCCTGGGGAAATTTTTCAGAAACATATACAATTGATTTCGATTTTAACGAATTCCATAATTCCTTAAGATGGAACAATTTCAGTATAAAAATATCCATATGGTGGCCTTCACAAAATCGATCTCAGAATAATATGTACCGTATATGAGGGGTGATTATGTTCCGAATTTTCCGAAAGTTTAAGGCATTCGGCTCCGGAAAAAAAAAAGTCTGTCATCTGAAAATTCGGACATAAAAATGCAGCGAATTTTGGCGAAAAATTACGGAAAAAACGCAAATTTCGCCACAAGATCGCAAAATAACTTCACATTTCGTCAGAAGATCGCGAAAGAACCGCAAATTTCGTCAAAAGATCGCGAAAGAACCGCAGGTTTCTTCAAAAGATCGCGAAATAACCGCAGGTTTCGTCAAAAGATCGTGAAATGAATACAAATTTTGTCAAAAGATCGCGAAACAATCGCAAATTTCGTCAAAAGATCACAAAACAACCTCGAATTTCGTCAAAAGATCGCAAAACAACCTCGAATTTCGTCAAAAGATCGCAAAACAACCCCGAATTTCGTCAAAAGATCGCAAAACAACCTCAAATTTCGTCAAAAGATCGCAAAACAACCGCGATTTTCGTCAAAACATGGCGAAATAACCGCGATTTTCGTCAAAACGGGGCGAATAATCTTTAATTTCAAAGAAAAACGAAAAAAAAAAACGCAAATTTCGTCAATAGATCGCGAAATGAACGTAAATTTACTCAAAAGATCGCGAAATAAACGCAAATTTTGCAAAAGATTGCGAAACAACCGCGCATTTCGTCAAAAGGGGCGAAATAACCACAAATTTCATTAAAAGATCGCAAAAAATCTGCAAATTTCGTCAAAAGATCGCGAAAGAAGCGCAAATTTCGTTAAAAGATCACAAAAAACTGCAAATTTTGTCAAAAGATCACGAAAGAACTGCAAATTTCGCCAAACGATCGCAAAACAACCGCGAATTTCATCAAATGATGGCAAAAACAACTGCGAATTTCGTCAAAAGGAATGAGAAATAACCTCAAATTTCGTCGAAAGATCGCAAAATGATCGCAAATTTCGTCGAAAGACCGCGAAAAAACGCGAATAGTGTCAAAAGATCCATGAA
This sequence comes from Maratus speciosus, assembly GCA_963932465.1. NCBI lineage: Eukaryota > Metazoa > Arthropoda > Arachnida > Araneae > Salticidae > Maratus > Maratus speciosus. The sequence goes on along the minus strand of OZ010790.1, from coordinate 443,900,112 downwards.
AAATACATAGTGTTGGGAGTGGATTTCCCCCACTCTGCTGTAACCTTTCAGAAAATTTTTGTGAATTTTAGGAAATTTTTTTTCACTCAGAATCACCCTTGCCATATACTCGCGCATAAGTTGAGAAATATTTGAAAAATAAATTTTCTATACCTACGGTAATACAACACTTAACTATAACATACCGTAAAATTTTGGGGGAAATTTCGTGTGGATTGGGGGAAATGTTGGGAGTAGAAACATTTTCTGCACCCCTGTATTCAACTTATATCAAAGAAGCTCTTACTGTGCTTAACATTTTTACATCAATTAGTTCTTTTTCTCTTATGCATTCATTTACAATTTTAACTGTTGAACAGATTATCAGTCTTTCATTCTTCTTCACTCAAGATTGCTATTAACCTATCATTACAAAAGTAGAACGAGAAATTGGGATACTGACTATTTGCAGAAATTCTTATTTGCAGAAATTTAAATACACTTGCTATGATTATTTTACATAAAACAATGCAAATTGATTACCTAAAGGAAATTATGACATTGCAAATTATATTAGATTTAAATATCATTTTTAAATTAAACTGTTTTATGTTGGATAAGAACAATGCTTTTTACAAACTTAACTATTTTTAATTTTTTACATTACTCAGAAATTATTGCTTAGAAACAATTATTTAAGCTCTTTTTTTGTTTATTCATAAGTCAAAATACCTGTAGAAACTTTCAAAGTATGTTCATCTTGGATTTTAAAACTTTTTTTAACATTTTAAACTTTAGAAAAATTTTGATTTAAATCAATAATTTTTTTAAAAAAATAAGTTGATTAAAATCATGATTTAATCGCTGATTTAAATCAACTGATTAAAATCGTTGATACCTTATTATACAGTGAAATACAGTAAAAACCCCCTAAAGCAACCCCATTCCGTTCCAATAAAAATTGGTCGCTCCGAGAGGTGGTCTTTTAATGGAGGTCATGTTTAAATCTAGATTTTAATTGTTGAAAAAAAGATAACCATAAATGTCACTAAAATTTATTTTTCACATTAGGAAAAAATATGAAAATTTAAGTATAAAAACAAAAGTTAATTGCATAAGTTAATTACTATAGTGTTTAAAAAATGAATATATTGACGTTTGCTTTGATTTTACGGTTTTATCTTTTATAACTTTTATTTCCAAGTCCTTTTGAAGTTCAGTAAATAAATGCAATTTGTTTTTGGAAGGGAAAATAAGACGATTTCATTAATTTATCTATTTCTTTGAGAGTTTCCTGACAGAATAGGGCAAGAGGGTTTATTGACCGTTATCCTTAATTTGTCATCAGAGTTAAATTCTTTTCCTAAAGTAGGCACAAAGGGGTTTAAACACTTAGAAGTTACTGGAATAAAAAAAATACTAAACTGATGAATAATACGCTCTCCGGAATTATTTTTCTAATAAAACCTTCTTCAAGCAACCAGGAAAAAATGGAATTTGTTTCATTTTCTTCAAAGAAATGGGTCGCTCATGGAGGGAGTTCAACTGGGATGGTCTCTGAATGGAGGTAAAATTAGTATTGAGCCTATGGTGATAAATTTCGTTCCATGAAAAAATGGTCGTTCAGGGAGGTGGTCTCTTAATGGAGGTGGTGGCACAGGGAGGTTTCACTGTATTAATAATAAAAAGGGCTGCTGTAAATAAGGAAATCTTTAGTGATTTCTTTGGTTAATAACACCTGACATGAGGCTAATAAGGAAGTATCACTTTTAATAAATTTCAAAACTTTATTAATAATTGGTATTTTTATTATAAAAATACTTTTTGGTGGTTATGGCAATGCTCATATATTGTTAATTTATTTAGATATCTTTCTAAATTTTTAAATTAAATTATTTTATAGTTTTTTTTTTTTTTTTTTTTTTGGTATGTTCAAATTAAATTGTTTATTCCAATGCTTTTAGCTGATAACTTTTATCTAAATTTTATTCTCTCTAAAACTTTGATAGATACATTACAGTATGTCTACATCATTCTGTGGTTTTAAAAGCCTACACTAGTCATAGTCACTTAAAAAGACCCGGATGATAATGTTAATCCTATGGGGAAGTTATTTTCAAATATCTCGCTTGAATTTTGATATTTTCGAATGATTTTTTTTTTTTTGCTTAGGATAGCTGAGGACAATCTACAACCAGGGTAGTTTTTATGTTTTTGATTTTGGTTATAGTTTTTTATATTATTATAGTTTCAATTTTAGAACCGGTTCCGAACGTAAAAGTAATTTGAAAAATATATATGTTACCGGCCAGACCAGATTTTAGGCCAAACTAGATTGGCCTAGACCTAATTAGTTTATCCTAACGCGCATAGGATAAACTAGTTTTTCCCAAGCCAAACTAATTTATCCTAACGCCCATAGGATAAACTAGTTTTTCCTAGGCCAAACTAGTTTATCCTAACGTTCATAGGATAAACTAGTTTTTCTTAGGCCAAACTAGTTTGGCCTAACGCTCATAGGATAAACTAATTTAGCATACTATTCATTGGTTTGAACTAGTTTATCCTAGGTCAGTTCAATTATGTTTGACTTCATTGTTCCCAAAGACGTCCCGGTGCCCACCTTCTAGTTTAACCTAGGACAATGCAATTTGACGTGCTTTTATTGATCACAACTACCACTGCGGCGCCAACCTTGTGCAAAGTAGTATTGCCGTCACTGTGTAATATATTTTATTCAATGGGAGTGGGATACTGTCCCCCTATCTTCCTCATTTTTTCACCGCCGGTACTTACAAAATATGTTCCATATGACAAATTGCATGCTGGAGGACCAAAGAATGGGATAAGATGTTAGTATAAAATTTAGGAGAGAAGAATTGAGATTTTTTTTTTTTTTTTTTTCGCATAAATATCACTAGAATTTGAATTATTTATGAATATATGCATATCAGAAGAACATTTGATATTCTATCAGAAATCTTGAATTTTCAAAAATCCGGCGAAGTTCCGGTTCTAGTTTGTCCTAAAATACATATATTTTTAAGCTACCACTATTCCACAATTAAAATTCTCTTTAAAGAATAGTACATATACATTTATGCGGATTGGGATACAGTGCTGTAAAACCTTTTAGAAGAATCTGTGTATGACGAAATCCTGTTTTAAATGGAAAATGTTTTTTAATCGGTGCAAATAGGATATAATAATCCATTTGAAAAAAACATAATACATTTTCTACAGATGATGGACCTGCTAAAAAAGAAACTTGACTAAAACGAAGTTTTTTCTCTCCTATGTGATTCCTTCTTAGAAGGTTTTTCCATATAATTTTTCCAGATTTTCAAGTCTCCAAGCCATGTAAAAAAATTAGTGGTATTAGTAATTATTCAGATATTTAAATACAAATAGAAATTCTTTAAAAAATCAATATAGTTTACAATAGAATCATTAATATCGTTACTCCACATTCTATGGCTTGGAAATTTAAAAATTTTTAAAATCGTATACAATAAAAGCTTCTAAGATGGAATAGTATAAGAATGAAGAAAAATCATTCATTTTCTTATCAGAAGTTTCATCATGTGTTGTAAATACATTATATTCCTTTACAAGTACTAATATCCTCATTTTACATAGATCAACATGTTTTCTTTTTGTTAAACACGGGATTCCGTCATACGCAGTTTATTTTTTTCAGGTTTTATCTTATTTTAATTTTATTACCTAAAAATGTATCTATTCATCTTAAAACTAGTTGGATGTATCAATCCCAAAACTTTCTTCTATCTCAAACATGTTAATAACTTCAAAATTCGCTATCATAATGAAAAATTAAATGGCAATCTATGCTCATTGTGAGGATTCTAAAGATATGAAATTTCGTGCATTAGTTCTTGAGATATGACTATCACTGAAATTGTGTAAATCCAGCAAAATGCAGCATAGCAGTGCTTTCTGTTGAATAATTTACACCAAAACCTAACCAGAAACAAGTTATGTCAGCGTCTAATTGAATCTGAAGTTTGGTGAAAATCCGTGCATTAGTTTTTGAGATACAGCTACTGCGAAAATTGTGAAAAATCCACCATAGCAGCGTCAACTGTTAAGAGATTTACACCAAAACATAATCAGCAGCAATATTAATCAAGGTATACTTGAATCTGAGTTACTTATTGAGATTGAGCTATTGAGGAAATCGTGAAAAATACAGCACAGCCAGCGTCAACTGTTGAGAGATTTACACCAAAACATAATCAGCAGCAATATTAATCAAGGTATACTTGAATCTGAGTTACTTATTGAGATTGAGCTATTGAGGAAATCAAGAAAAATGCAGCACAGCAGAGCCACCTATTAGGCTATTTACCCTAACACCTAATCGGCGTCAATTCATATCAAGGACTAACTGAATCTGAAACTTGTTGAAAATCTGTACATTAGTTCTTGAGATAGAGCTATTACAGAAAACGTCAAAATCCTGCAAAATGCAACATAGCAGTGCCACCTGTTGGGCGATTTACACTAAAACATAAACAGCAACAATATATATCAAGGACTAACTGAATCTGCAGTTTCATGCAAATCCGTGCATTACTTCTTGAGATAGAGCTATAGCGGAAATCGTGAAGAATTTAGCATAACAGCGCCACCTGTTGGGCGATTTACACCAAAAACTAATCAGCACCAATGAATATCAGAGACTACCTGAATATAATTTTTTATTAAATTCCGTGCATTAGAACGCCCACAAAATTGTGCCACATACATACATACATACAGACAGACAGACTCACAGACAGACATTTTGTAAAAACATGTTTTTCGGAATCTCTGACTCCTAAAACGTGTAAATCTGTCGTAAACTGGAAGTCAAAAATTTTTACGAATTCAATACTTTCTTCTTGTAAAGTTAGAAGAAAGTAAAAATTAAGAAAAATAATAAATATATAAATTTTAATTCTGCAACAATTGCGATTTAAAAATACATGTATTAAAAAAAAGTTGGACCGGGCCAAATGTTACTGATACTTTTGCTGACCAGGTCAGAGATTCTGCCTGTCCAAATGATTTTCATAAGAGCTGGGTTTGAAATTGGACTGAAAATTTCTGCGCAGACCCCAAGAATAATGCAGTCCAGTCCAGTCCAGACTTAAGCCAGAAAAAAATTGAGTCCATCTCGGTCTGAACCTCTTGAAAAATGTAATCCCCAAACCAAGCCTGTACAGAGTGTTGGAAATGAAAATTGGGCGGGCCCGTAAAGACCCTTACATCGAATAACCAGAAGACTAGCTCACAAAATTTTGTAAATTTGGACGCTAAATTTCTATTATATTTAAAAAAATAAAATTAAAAAAACGAATTTTTAGTGAACTTTGCTTACTTCCATAGATGTGTTAGAGTTGAATTAATTCGTATGAAAATTTTTGAATTTGAGCTTGAACTTGACTTATTTTTGAGAAATTTGAGTTTAAATTAGTTCGTTTATTTTTTTTCCCTCAGCGTGCTCAACACTGGTTGGCATCAATTAAAGCACGTAAAATTGATTTGACCTAGGATAAACTAGAAGGTTGGCACAGAAGCAATCTTTGGGATAATAAAAGCACGCCAAATGAAATTGGTCTAGGACAAACTAGATCGGCCTAGGCTAAACTAGTTCAGGCCAATGAATAGCGGGCCAAACTAGTTTATCCTGTGAGCGTTACGCCAAACTAGTTTGGCCTAGGAAAAACTAGTTTATCCTATAAGCGTTAGGATAAACTAGTTTGGCCTAGGAAAAACTAGTTTATCCTATGAGCGTTAGGATAAACTAGTTTGGCCTAGGAAAAACTAGTTTATCCTATGCGCGTTAGGATAAACTTTGGCCTAAAATCGGGTTTGGCTGGTAACATATATATGAAACCAAAATCAAAAAAATAAAATAAAAGCAATTTATCAAATTACAACGACCATTTGGAAAACAATTTTTTTGAAGACTAAAGTTTAAGACATAAAAAATCACGCGGAGTTGATCATACATTACGTACGCCATGAATTAAACATTAATAGCGTTATTACACGTAAAAATTGCAAGCCAAAAATATCGCCTGCAACCCGTCAGATTTCATGAAACTTAAGTATTATCCACCTGAAACTTACGTAAATATCCAAGCATTTCATTGGCTGTTTGGGAAAAGGCTTTTCCATCGTCACATTTCCAAGAAATCTGATGGCCAATTTTAAATGAAATTTCATTCTTAAACTTCTAAACATCCGACAATATTACTTTTTACGACGTCGGATAGAGAAAAAAATCTACTTTTAAATGCAATTTGTTTGAAAGCTGTATCTCAATTTTGTTTCTGAGTTATTAATTTTTTTTGTAGTTTTTATTACTTTTTTGTCATAGTGGCAGCAGAAATTATCCATCGTTGTTAAAATTAAAGGGAAATACAGATTACTGTATAGACCAATCAGAAAACAAATAAATTGCAGATTAAACCAATGAAAACCTTCAGATATGCTTTTGATTTCCCATCCTGACGAGAACAGTAACCATTTTTCCAAATGGTTAAAAAGTAAACTAGCCCGGTTGTAGATGGTCCTCAGCTATCATATGCAGAAAAAATCATTCGAAAATATCAAAATTCAAGTGAGATATTTAAAAATAACTTCCCCATAGGATTAGCATTATCATCCAGGTCTTTTTGAGTGACTAGCGTAGGCTCTTAAGAGTTGCATTTTAATTGCACAAAAAGTCTTTCATGCCTTGTTCATAATTATAATAAAAAGGCACTCCTATCTAATTTTGACATCTGCTCTTTCTTGGCTTAATGGTAAAAATATACAATATGAGGATTAAAAACCACAAATCTTGCATTTTCCTAGCTGCATTTACAGATTTCTTTAGGTTTACTTTTTCATTTAATCTATTTTATTAAGTTGCCAAGTATGGCAAGCCCTTGGCATGTTTACCATTCAAAAGTTAAATTGCTTTCTCCCTAACCATTGTTTTCTAAATTGGTCGCCTTGGCTCAGACGGCACTTATCTTGACAGTGTAGTTAATAAGAAAATGTAATCAGATCACCTTTGATGCTCCTGTTAAAAGGATCTTATAATTTGACTGCCTAATGGGGTACCACCTACCAAGTATCTCTGCCTACGAAAATAACTTCCATATGCTTTGCTACATAACTAAAACAAAACCAGCCTTAAACAATCTTTCCATATCTCTGCAAACAATTTTTGAGTAAAGAAAAATCACAATCTACAACTCCTTTATAGTGGTGTTAGTAGGCAACTGAAAAATTGTATTAAATGTTAAAAAATCTATTAGTTTTGAATTAAGAATGGTTTTCGCCTATTTTCTGTAACCCAGGTTTCATCTCCTGATTATATAAAAAGATCTTAGTTAACATGGCCCCACCAGTGGCCGAGAGGTTCTGCTCTTGAAACTGGTAGACGGGAGGTGCTGGGTTCGATCCCAATCGCGCCCGTCGGCCTAATCGTTCGGAGTTTTCGTGGTTTTCTTCGAGCCGTGGATCTTCCATGCGTTAATACGGATTAGGTTCCCTTAGAAAGACCCCCATGGAGGGCACTCCCCCCGGGCCCATATCCCTCGTGCAGATAATTGGCCGTCAAAAATCAACCTAACCCAACCCTTAGTTAACATGAAAACCTTAAGTATTTAAAAAATTTTTTTACATGTAAAAGAAAAATCACCTAAAAAAAATAGGTTTCTTTTGGTGGGATAGAAATGTACATATATTTTTTTTTTCATTAACATGGTGAACGATATCGATGAATATTTATGTTGAGAGTAGAATAAATATCGTAGGTGGCACTTTCATTGTATGAAAAAACATGCAGCTGTATATGAAATTTGAAAACATTCTTTGAATGAATATGAATTTATGATTTACTGTCATTAAACTCTAATTCAGTAGAACATTTTTCAGCACTACTTTGTTACCACTGCTCCCAAAGTTACGGTTACTCCAAGGTTGCAGTCAGTTTTTCAAAGATCACGGCTAAGCGTATGAAGCACGAATGTAGTACATACATGTAATACAAATCTACCTTATATATATATATATAAAATCCTAATGAAATGAATTTATGAAACGGACATATGAATCGACTGATTAAACAACTGATTATGTTTCAAGCAGTTTCTCCTAAAATATGGAATACTTTGCGATGAAATTAACGCCAAAAATTAGCATTGATCCACAGATCTCAAAACTGGTATTAGAATTTTTAAATTCAAAATAGTTTTCGGAATATTAATTTTTTTCTAATTTTATATACATTTTTCTAATGATGGCAACTCAAATTTTAATCAAACAGATGTTTTTTTCTTCATATTTCAGAAAAGGTTGACATAACCCGGCTATTGTTGTTTATTTGATAATAAATGTTTATTTATTTTTATTTCTTTTTATAAATTATATAAATTATTTTGTTCCATAATTATTATTTTTTTAATTTCCTTTAGAAAATAATAGAAAATAATTAAAAAATACGGTACTACTTAGTTATTCCGTCAACCAATTTCACCAAATTATACAAATTGACATAATTTTTATTTTAAATAACGAAAGAACAAATAAATTAGTGTAACATTAATAAATATACAAATCAAAAGTCGAAATAAAAAACACTTGATGACGTAAACACGTGTAACTTGCTTAAAGTCAAGTGAATGTGACATTTATGATCAACCATTATTGGCATTTAATCATATAGTTTGGCGATAGATTTTTGGTCGACAGGATAACTAAGTAATACCAAAAATGCATATGTAACTGGTATTTGAAAACGAGGTTTTCACCAAATTTTCGTTTAAAAAAAAAAAAAAAAAAAAAAAAAGCAGCGAACTGGCGAGTTGAAAAACAGCTGTTGGCAAGATTTACATCTGGCTGGCGTACCAAGAATTCTCTGCAACCATGACAAATTTTATGTAGTTTTATTCAAAAAAAAAATTTTTGATTTTTTAATAAAAATGGAAAACTTACGGTTCCATATTGGCACAATTTTTTTCTGATGCCAATGTCATATACGGAATGGGCACTTAACTGGTGCCAAAGTATTGTTATTTTGCTTGATATGGTAAGCTGGATGTTGTTGTTTATGCTGTTGATGCATTCCCCAAATTGGCGTCGTTAAAAAATCACGCCAATGACATCTGTGCCAAACTTTCATATGAACTGCGAAGGGATCAGACCGTATTTCTTTATGGCAGTTGATGACTTGAACTATTATAATATAGATGAAATGATGGCGATAGAATAATATTTGGCGACTTATTACCTGTGTCTGGCTAACGTTAAAGTACCAAAATGGCACCTTGAGTGTAATAAGTGAAGTGGTCTGCCTAGAACTGTTGATGATATTCACATGACTTAGGCTATCGTTATAGGGATTATTTTAAAATACCGGGAGACAAAGACTCTGTATACTTAATTTATTTTATTTTAGTTTCTTTTCAAATGTTTATCTGATCCTCTTAAATCAAAAACGAAAACAACCATTGGATGTCTTAACAGCAACTGATTCGCCCTTAAATTTTTGCAATCAAAGGGAATTGAATGGAAACCCATTTACAGGGAGATCTGCACAGCTTTTTTCAGTATAATTCAATCTTCTCTAATATTTTTAAAACTCATCCGATTAGCGTGTTTTTAGATTCTGTGGTGTCTGAATGGGGGTTGGCGAGCATAGCTTGCAGGGGGCAGAGCCCCCTAGTATAAAAATGTCATAGCATTAAATAATATAATATTTTATGTTGATAAGAATAAATTATAATGTTTCATAACAAATTCATACCAATGTCTCAGAACAATTTCTTACAGTGCTTAACAAGAATAACAATTTTTTTAAAATATGCCTTACATAGGCCATATTTCCTAAATTGCTTTCAATAATTCCTCAAATATTTTTTTTCCTGAGTATTTTCGCCACATAAATTCTGTAAGATGCGATTCAATGTGATGGTGAGCTGTGCATTCTTTCAGCATTTTGTGTGTGAACACCTGTAGTTGAATCAACACAACTGTACTTAAAATGCACAGTGAATTGCCTATAATCTGCTTTTTCAAGCTCCTCTGAATTGTCTTTTCCAGCAGTCGGTATAGATTGTTGATCCATCTTCTACATGTTCACATTTTTTTTTTCCCACGAGAGTATTATAATCTCATTTTGAATGAGGATGTATTCGCTATTTCCCCATCATATACTTCTAAAAATCCACTGTTGTGGTAGTATCCTGTTGCAGTTGTTTTTTCGAAGTACAAAAAAAAAAAAAAAAAAAAAAAAAACTTTTGTCAGTCAACTATTTTATTTGCATTACCAATTCAGCCATATCTTTGTATTAGATATAGGGAACACATTTTCCTCATGTAACGATTCCAATCAGTATTTCTATTTTCACTAATATTTGTTTCTTGCATCTTTTTATGGATGTTAATTCCTCTACCTAATAAGTACATAAACCTTAAAGCAGTTACGAATATTGTTCTTGAAGCACTAAATCAATATCCAACACAAAAGTCCACCCCATCCTTTTTTCTTTTTACCCAACTGAAAAGAAGGGTTATGTGTTTCACGCGTATCTGTGTAAGTGGATTTCTTTATATCCTCGAAACATCCCAACGGCTGGATGGATTTTAATGAATGGGGTCTCTATCAATTCGTCTTAACGGCCCAATGGTTATAGGGTAGGTTTTGTTTTTATAAATACAAAATGACGGCCGTAAAATACAAAATGGCGGTACAGACGAAAAAAAAAAAATTGCGCACCCTATTGAGTGGCATATCATTGCATAGGCCTTTCAATATGAAGACGATGTTTCATTGACTATTTTACAGTCAGAAGCTCCGATAAAATATTATACAACCTGGAAGTTGTGTATGTATTGTGGATCTTTAGCTTTACTGCAACTCTAACCATCATAGACATCTATAGACCTCATCAAAACAGTGTTTATAGATAGGAACTAACAATTAAACACAACTTAAAAGTCATCAATACAAGTAAATATAAAAAATAGGTAAGTAATATAAACAAGTAATATAAAAAATATATTTTAAGTCATATCCTACTTAGTTAGGTCAATAAAAGAATTTTTTTTCTCCCATTCTTCTTTCCTATTGAGCAGCGCTTAAAATACCTTGATCAAGAAGAGGGCTCTCTCGATTATTGAAAATTAATGAATTTAATTTAATTAATATTTAAAAAAAAACTGGATTAACATCAAGTGTCATCCACTACAAGTTTTAAAAAATTATTTGAGCGTGATTGGATGAATGAGTATTTTATTAACGATTGAAAATTTGAACAAGATATATAGCAAGAGTGTGAGCTAATAGTAGAATTGAAAAAAAAAAAAAAAAGTTTCACATTGATGAGAAATAATTAATTTGTTCGCTTTTTATGCAGTCTGGTATTTTGATTTTAGGTAGATTTCATAAGAAATACTACCTATTGCAGTCGTTACCATGGTGCGACTTTTGAAAAATTCCTTCATAACTTTTCATTATAGGACCCCAGCAACCCAAAACCACCCCCACCTAAAAAGTTTATATATATATATATATATATATATATATATATATATATATATGTATGTATGTATGTATGTATGTACTAAATTTTGTCCGCACGATAAAAGTCGCAATTATGCACGAATCATCTTCAAACTCGCCAACAACTTTGAGATGGCTAATATCTCGGTGGGGATTGAAAATGGGCGAAATCGGCCCAAGAGGGTGGAAATGGGGAGGGTTCAAATTTTTGAATACTGTCTTAACATGATTCTGATAAAACCAGCTCTTACACAACAATGGCAGGAAAAAAATAAAAGTTTTTCGTTATAGCAGTTGCCAACAACTAAAAAAAAAAAACAAATAATAAAATTCTCACCACAACAATTACTTTTCTTTTGCAAAATTTTCACGTGTAAAATTAAATAGTTTGACAAATTGAAAACAAATTGAATATTACGTCATAAGTTTCCTAGAGCAAGATTTCAGCATGAAAACTCAAAATAAATAGTTTGACGAATTAAAAAAATATGTATATTGCGTCATATTGGAAATATAATGGACCTCAGCAGGTGAATATGTAACGCCATGTAAGTTTGAAGAAACGTACTAAAACATGATAAAAACCAGACTATGGAAATATTAACATATTTTAACACTTTAAGGTTCTCTGAATTTTTTGTAGCCATTTTTTAAACCTATTCCATATATATGTGTGTGTGTATTCGTGTATATTACAATTTTCACAAAAAGTTTAGCTCCCTACAGCTCGCTCTTTGTGAAGAAACTGGGTTTTATCTCTAATCTTGATTTAAGTTTTGTTGGAGAATTTAGTACTTAACATCGAAATCTACCTCGGCCTGTAGGCCCGAGCCGGCAGGGATTTTTTTAAAATTTGTTTATTTCTATTCTATTCTTTTTTTTCTTTTAACTTTGCATCTCCATATAGCTTGAGATTGCATCCATTTGAATACTAGGTAATTCTAAGATTGTTTGTTTCTATACATTTAAAACAAATACAGGCGATCTTAGAAAAATAGTACAACATGCAATTAAAAAATATATACATCTTTTGGAACATCAACAGAAGGGAGCAATATGACGATAATATAAGTAAGTACATGCTGTTTCTTTAGGATTGCAAATCAACAAGATTTTATGACCTATCTTGGCAATATATTTTTATCACTTGGGGATTCATCCTCAAAAGCTGCTATAACAATGAAATATCCAATTTTCTGAAAGTAACAGTTTTTAAAAATATTTATTCAGTACAGGAATTCAATGCACATTTATAGGTTTTGGCCCTTTTTATGATGGAGTTAGTCCTTAAAGTTGCATTAACACAATTTTGCAATCATTGTATTCTTCTGAGCATTTAAAATCATTACAGTTTGCATGTGCAACATGCTTTTCTATTTGAACTGAAAAAATTTTAATTTTTTGAAATCCTATAGTTATAACAAATGTTCATGAGTAAGAATCAAATACTATAACCATGTGTCTTTTTGTGATTTTGTTTATTGGTAAAAAGTTATTAGTTCTCGTTCTTGGAACATCTCCCCTTTTAAAATTGTTTGCTACATGAACATTCGAAATTTTGTCCCGTTTTATATATATGTTACCGGCCAAACTAGTTTATCCTAATGCGCATCGGATAAACTAGTTTTTCCAAGGCCAAACTAGTTTATCCTAACGCCCATAGGATAAACTAGTTTTTCCTAGGCCAAACTAGTTTATCCTAACGCCCATAGGATAAACTAGTTTTTCCTAGGCCAAACTAGTTTATCCTAACGCCCATAGGATAAACTAGTTTTTCCTAGGCCAAACTAGTTTATCCTAACGCCCATAGGATAAACTAGTTTTTCCTAGGACAAACTAGTTTGGCCTAACGCTCATAGGATAAACTAGTTTAGCCTGTTATTTATTGGTCTGAACTAGTTTGTCCTAGGCCGATCTAGCTTATCCTAGGCCAATTCAATTTGGCGTGCTTTTATTGATCCCAAAAACCGCTTCCGCGCCAACTTTCTATTTTATCCTAGGCCAATCTAGTTTATCCTACGCCAATTCAATTTGACATTCTTATATTGATGCCACAAAATGGAAAAAAAAAGAACCGAACCGAACTAATTCAAACTCAAATTTAGTTTCTCAAAAATGAGTCAAGTTCAAGCTCAAATTCAAAATTGTTCAAATGAATCCGCTCAACTCAAACACATCTATGGAAGTCCGCTAAAAACTCGTATTTTTAATTATTATTTTTAAATATAATAGAAGCTTAGCGACCAAATTTACAAAATTTTGTAAGCTAGTCTTTGGTTATTAGATGTAAAGGTCTCTACTGGGCCACTAAATTTTCCTTCCCGACACTCGGTTCGGGCTTGGTTTAAGATTACTTTTCTCGAGAGGTTCAGACCGAGATGGACCGGGACTTCCGTGACTTTTTTTCTGGCTTAAGTTGGGACTGGACTGCATTCTTCTTGATGTCTGCACAGGCAGAAATGTTAAGTCCAATTTCCAACCCAGCTCATATGAAAATCATTTGGACCCATCTCTGGTCTGTTCAGTAAAAATATCAGCAACATTCGGCACGTCCAAACTTTTTTTTTTATGCACGTTTTTTTAAATCTCTTTTATTCCACAATTAAAATTTATATATTTTTTTTTATACTTTCTTCTATCTTTAAAAGATTAAAATATTGGATTCGTGAAAATTTTTGACAGATTTACACATTTTAGGGGTCAGAGATTCCCAAAAACATGTTTTTACAAAATGTCTGTCTGTATGTATGTGACACAAATTTTGTGGGAGCTCTATCGCAAGAACTAATCTACGTAATTTAATAAAATTTACATTCAGGTAGTCCCTGATATAAATTGGTGCTGATTACTTTTTGGTGTAAATCGCCCAACAGGTGGCGCTGTTATGCTGCATTTTTGACGATTTACGCAATAGCTCTATCTTAAGAGCTAAAGCACGGATTTTCATGAAACTTCAGAATCAGTTAGTCCTTGATATGAATTGGTGATGCTTACGTTTTGGTGCATATCGCTCAACAGGTGGTGCTGCTATGCTGTATTTTGCAGGATTTACACGATTTCTGCAATAGCTCTGTCTCACGAACTAATGCACATATTTTCAACAAAGTTCATATTTAGTTAGTCCTTGATATGAATTTATGCTTATTAGGTGTTGGTGTAAATAGCCTAATAGGTGGCGTTGCTGTTCTGTATTTTTCACGATTTCCTGAATAGCTCTATTTCAAGAACTAATGCACGGATTTTCATAAAACTTCAGATTCAAGTATACCTTGATTAATATTGTGGCTGATTATGTTTTGGTGTAAATCGCTCAACAGGTGACTCTGCTGGGCTGGATTTTTCACGATTTTCGCAGTATCTTTATCTCAAAAACTAATTCACGGACTTTCACCAAACTTCAGATTCAATTAGACGTTAACATAAGTTGTTTCTGGTTAGGTTTTGGTGTAAATTACTCCACAGACTGCTATGCTGCACTTTGCTGGATTTACAGGATTTCAGCGATAGTCATATCTCAAGAACTAATGAGCGGAATTTCATATCTTTAGAATCCTCAAGATGTGCATAGATTGCCATTTAATTTTTCACTGTGATAGCGAATTTTGAAGTATTAACATGTTAGAGATAGAAAAAAGTTTTGGCATTCGTACATCCTACTAGTTTTAACATGAGTAGATGCATTTTTATGTAATACAATTAAAGTACGGTAAAACCTTAGAAAAAATAACCAGCCTATGAAAGAATCCCGTGTTTAACAAAAAAAAATATTTTAATCTCTGTAAAATGAGTATATAAGTTATTTGTAAAAATAATATAATGCATTTACAACAGACGATGAACCTTCTAATAAGGGACCCTGCCTATAACGGATTTTCTTCTTCCCTGTGCAATTCCGTCTTAGATGATTTTATTGTATAGGATTTTAAAATTTTTTAAATCTCCAAGCCACAGAATGTGTATTAACGATATTAATGATTCTATTGTAAACTATACTGATTTTTTTAATGAATATCTATTTGTATGTAAATATCTGAATACTTACCACTAATTTTTTTACATGGCTTGGAGACATGAAACTCTAAAAAAATTATATAGAAATGCCTTCAAAGTCGGAATCACATAGAAAAGAAAAAAACTTTGTTATAGTTAAGTTCCTTTTTTAGCAGGCCCATCGTCTCTAGCAAATGTATTATGTTTTTTCAAACGGATTATTGTATTCAATTTGCACCGATTAAAAAAAAAAATTATGTTTAATACAGAATTTCGTCATTCACAGATTCTTCTAACAGGTTTTACAGTATTGTACCCCCATCCGTATAAACATATATGTACTATTCTTTAAAGATAATTTTAATTGTGAAATAATGGTAACTTAAAAATATATGTATTTTAGGACAAACTGGTGCCGGGACTTTGCCGGATATTTGAAAATTCTGAAAGAATATCAAATGTACTTCTTATATTCTTAATAATGCATTTATTCATAAATAATTCAAAGCCAAGTGACATTTATGTGAAAAAAAATCTGTAAATTCTTCCTCTCCTAAATTTTATGATAACCTCTCATCCCCTTCTTTGGTACTCCAGCACACAATTTGTTATATGGAACATATTTTGCAACTACCGGCGACGGTGAAATGGGGGAAGATAGGGGGACAGTATCCCACTCCTCATCAAATAAATTTTATTATACGGGGGGTGACGGCAATACTACTTTGCACAGGCACCGGAACGGTAGTTGGGATCAATAAAAGCACGTCAAATTGCATTGGCCTACGATAAACTAGATTGGCTCAGGATAAACTAGAAAGTTGGCGCCGTTGCAGTCTTTGAGATGAATAAAATCACGCCAAATGCAATTGGACTAGGATAAACTAAATCGGCCTAGGACAAACTAGTTCAGACCAATGAATAGCAGGCTAAACTAGTTTATCCTATGAGCGTTAGGCCAAACTAGTTTGGCCTATGAAAAACTAGTTTATCCTATGGGCGTTAGGATAAACTAGTTTGCCCTAGGAAAAACTAGTTTATCCTATGGGCATTAGGATAAACTAGTTTGGCCTAGGCCAATCTAGTTTGGCCGGTAACATATATAAAAAATCCTTAATAGAATTTTTCCAAATTCCTGATTTTTCTAATAATTTACTTTTATTTTCACAAGAAGAAAGTACTGGCATCCCCCGACTTACGTATTACACGACTTACGTAAATGCGCAGTTGCACAATAAATTTCAAAAATTACATTTGTGAACATACTAGCACGTTTGATACGTAGTTGCTTTTGATATTTATTTTATTAACTTTTGATATTTATTTTATAAATAATAAATAAATATATATATATTAGAGTTATATTTTTATTGGTATAAACAATCAAATCTATAATAAAACAATTTAATCTTTATTGTTATTCATAATAAATACAGTTTATGCTTATCAAAGATTATTTTATTTTGTGAATGCTATTCATTCGTCTTGACATCAGAAATTCATGAAGAATACGTTAAATTAGTTCTCTTTAATTATTTCTTATTTTTATAGTCGTTTGATATAGATTCAAAATTGTTATAAATCAATTCATTAATGCTAGATTTATAAATCCCGTATTCCACAAGATATTTGAAAGTGTTTTTTAAGTTTGTTTTTATATTCTTTTCATACTTTTATAGTTTATATACGAGTAAATACTGTCGCATGATGCTTTATTTATAAAATAATACAGTTAAATAATATATACATACACACACACACATATATATATATATATATGATAATCATTGCAGTTTCTTACAAAATTTACCTAAACAACTTACAAATTCGACTTGCGTAAAATTCATGTTATGTAAAACTTTACAGAACGCATTTCTTACGTAAGTCGGGGGATGCCTGTATTGAATTCGTAAAAAATTTCGACTTCCAGTTTTCAATGGATTTATACATTTTAGAAGGTTCTAAACACGATTTGACGGTTTTTAGAAAATGTCTCCCTGTATATGACAAAAAGTTTGTGGATGCTATATCTCTGGAACTAATGCATGGAATTTAATACAACTTTTGATTCAATTAGACCTAGAAATTATTTCGTGCTGGTTGGTTTTTCATGTAAATTGCCCTACAAATGGTGCTGCATTTTTCATAATTGCCACAATAGCTCAAATCTCACAAATTAATGCACAGGTAAACTTCTTATTCTTTTACACTTTCACATAAACCAATCCTTATTATGCTTGGGTGTATACTGTCCAAGAGGTATCGCTTTTATGTGCTTTGGGTTGGAAATTTTGGTTGCAGACATCTAAGAGAGTCGGTGATGAAATTCAATGAATTTGCTTAAATACAATGCTTATATCTCCTTTTTAAATGCACAATATTCAACAAACCTATTTCTCTAGAATCCCCGTGATGGGCTTAGATTTTCCTTTAATTTTCTCACTGTGACAGTAAATTTTGATGCATCTAGATAGAAGACAGTTTTGGGATTGGCACATCCTACTATCTTCTTCTTGAATTAATCTTTCATTTTTTAACATTTTTCAACGTAGTTGAAAAGTGTTCTTCATGAATTCAGTTTGTCTGTGTGTCTTTGTTCTTACTCGCGTAAGTATACTCAAGATTGCCATGTTACTGATATGTTATTTAGAAACTGTGGCATACTTGGTACTCAAAATGAAGTGTGTGGCATTTACAGGAGTAATATTCAAAAGGATTTCGTTACATTATGGTCTATCATGTGGAAAGCTTCTTGCAATGTGTTTTAATGATATTAGACTATTTCGAACACATTAAAATTTATATATGTCACTGATATGCACTACAAGATGCTTACTGTAGAACATGGTGTGCATAGTATTTACCATTCATTTACAGGCACACACAAAAGAATTCAGTTACAGTATTGTCTATGAGCTGGAAGTGTTTTCAGTTGTGGTATGAATTTTTTAATTTTAACTAAATTTTTTGTCATATTACTTAGTGTATATAAATTTTATAGATCATATACAGAGCTAGGCAAAATGATTTGAGTATATTTCCGTTTATTGACATAAATTTCTAAAAGGTGAAAGGGAACTTTCAACTGCGTTATGTATTTCATAACTGTACTAAATTTTAGCATACTGTGTAGTGTATATAGAAATCTTCAGATCATATACAGAGCTTCACATAAGATTTTGAATATTTTTCTAGTTATAGATGGTATTATCTGAAATTGGGTTTTTAAATGTGTTATGCAAATTGTGTGTACTTAGATTACTCTTACTCACTACTTACTCTTACTTACTCTTTAACCTAATTAAACAGGGAAGTTTTGTAGTTCTGAATATGTTGGAAAGTGTTTCATAATCTTTGCTTAGCGCAGGATTTTTCTTTCTTTTTCAATTTGTGCACTATTTAATTATTTTTAGTAGGTGGGTAAAATGTGTCTTATTTTGCCCATGAGTATGTAAATTGTTAGTAAACACTACAATATATTTGTTTATATTTCAGGAGTATCTGTAATTTGATCACCAGTGTCACTAACTTAAGGGAAAGCGACTGGGGAAGATCAACACATACTGAGAATACTGGTTATGAAAGTCCTCCTCCCACAGTGGTAATTAAAATTTTTGTAGACTATTTTACTATTGCTTTAACCCATTAAGCGCCGCTATATAAATTAACCAATTTTTTATGGAATCATTGTTTTTTCTTAATGAACAGGATGTCATTAAAGTACTTCTAAAAAAAATTAAAAAAAAAAATTATTTATGAAAAACAGCATGCTCCCGAAATGGGAGCAATGGCGCTTAATGGGGGTAAAAAATTTTACAAAAATATCCTTTTGCCTTCGTGTAGTTATAACAGTTATTTTTCAATTCTTTTAAAATAAAAATGACTATATCATTCTGAAACAGACATTTTATGAGAAAATGAGATAAATTACATCTACAATTATAATAGACATTTACATTTATAATAAAAAAAACCCCAACTTATCTTTTTATAAGCATTTTCATTACATATCTCTTTATTTTTCAACATTTCATTATTTTTTCTCTCTATTTTACATAAAAGACGACTGAACAATTTTTATGCGTTTAATTTTTTTTTCTTTTTTTAATTAGTAAATCACATACTTCTTCGTTGACTTTTGATTATGAATGTACGGAAAGCTCAACCTCAACAGATATATCACGAGGTAAATTGTTGCATAAATTGTTTTCTATTACATATTCTTCATCTGTTACTATTCCGGGATCAGGTGGAAACTATTCCGGATCATGCGAATAATCATCTGAACCTACACGTGCTGACTATCGCACGGACACCTAGGGCCCATGCCCTGGGCATGAAATTTCTGACGGGCACAAAATTTTTCATAATTTCATCTAAATTTCCATTAAAAAAGTCATAATTCTAAAAAAATGTGATATTTGAGATATTAATGCAATGAAAAGATAAAGAATAAGTGTGTAACATGTAAAAAAAAAAACTTGTATCAGTAAATCAACCAATCTAAGGGGGCACGAAGAATTGGAAGTGTCCTAGACACAGAAACTTGCTAGTTGGGTCCTGTGATCCTACTTGTTCAAAATAATCCAACGCTTGAGACAGTTAAACATTTCGCAGGCATATTCTCCTTAAAATCGCAATACAAATAAAAAAGCCTGCTAATGTATATGTTTTAGCAAAAAGAAAACATCTAATAAAGTAAGAAACATATTTTAAGAGTAGCACTTCTAAGAAAAGTTTACTAGGAATGAAAAAAAAAGCGTTTCTAAAGCTTCTATACAGACTGTTTTCACGCTCATAATAAAAGCACCGTATTGGGTCTTCCTAATTTCGGACTTACCGCCTGGACTTGAAAACTAACGAAAGCGCCATTTCTCCCGTTACGGGAGCAACTTGTTCTTTCATGAATTATTATCAATCTGTTATACTTATTAACTATGCATTTAAGCAGTATTAGACAATAGATAGTTATAAACATATTTTAAATAAAAAATGTAATTTTTATTAGTAAGTTATTTTTTTTTTTAATTTTCTTGCGAAAGCGGTCAAAAAGCTAAATTTCGTCTTTTTAAACAAGTTTCAAAAAATAGAAAATGCAAATGAAACTTTTTCAAAAAATTACAGAAGTCATCTCATATATTCAAAATACAAATAACATAAACTTTTTTACAATATATAAAATACACATTTTAGAAAAAATTCCCAAAGTAATGTTCCCGAAATGGGAGCAATGGCGCTTAATGGGTTAAATGGAGATGCAATATATTATCATGTAGATTGAATCTGCGTGCTTCTGTCAATTATATATTGTGATATGTACAGTTAAATTCTGTTATAATGAAGATAAAGGAACAGAAGCTTTTGCTCATTATAACTAAATTCCTGTTCTGTTTATTATCTAGAGCAGTAGTTCTCAAAATTTTGGGCTCCCAGAGCCCTTTTTAGCATTAATTTGTAAGACGGAGCCTATTAACCCTACGTACTCTATGGTTTACAAGTTAATTCATACTGAAAATTTCAATAAGCATATTCTGTTTTAATTAATGACATGCATTTTTAAAATGAAAATTATTCTTTTAGGAATGAATTAGGAATTTCTGAATTTAAAAAAGTTCAAACTGGTAATCCTGTCTGGGACATGTATAGCACTGGAGCTTACATGAAACTATTATGGTGAAAACACAAAAATATAAAAGTGGTTATAAAATTAAAACACAAAGGGAAAGTTGGACAGGTTTTGTTTACAAAGAGAGATTTGGGTATAAGTCCAATAGGAATAGGCTACTCGTGAAAAAGAGGAAAATGAGTAGGTGCAGTCACTCATGAGTTAATATATAATAGGTTTTAGCTCGTTCCTAATAGTATCATGCACAAAGGGATTCTTTTTTTTTTGTTCTTCTTTGCGTTTCTAGTACTGCTAAACACACAACTATAACAAATCACCTCTAAGCTTCTTCTTTTGATACATTTTTAAAAACACATTTAGAAGCAGTTAATTTAGAGTTAAACTGTGTGGGACAAAGTCTAGAACATGTATTGTTAGGTGCAATATCATTCACTTTTTATTGATGTTTTATTAGAAGTGTTTAGTTATTAATTATAATTTTGAAAGAGTCTTTCTTTCACTGTTGTTTTTTACCTCAATTAGATATACAGTTAAAATCTACACATGTTAAGATAACTGCAACTAGCTGAAAAACTAGGGATGCACCGGATATTGATTTTGCCGGATATCCGAAGCTCCTTCGCTTGCCGGATTCAGATATCCGGCACTAGATATGTTTTTAGTTATATAGTGAATTATTTCTCTATATAATGTCATCTCAGTACAATAAATTACAAACATGTTTCGCACATCATTAAAACATTTTAAATGTATTGAAATATAATTTACAAAAATTATATCTCTTTGAATATCAGGGCTTGTAATTCAAGTTTTCCCAGAAGGGGAGTTTCATACCCAAAATTTATAAATGCAGGGGAGTTGAACTGTTAGAAAGGAAAAAAAAAAAATCTTTAAACCCCGTTATTTTTTATGTGCTACAAGAATTACATTTATACAGACATGACAAAATACCATTGAAACAATTTAAATTAACAACTCAAGATAATTATTCAAAATTTTTATTTTATTAAAAATTTTGGAGAACAGAATCAAGTTTTATATATATCATGTCTATTTTTCAACTTTCACTTAATGTTATGGGCAATTAACAATTGGGTTGCTAAATGAATTTCTTAATTTAGATTTTATTCCATTTTGCGTACTTTAGCCTCTTTCACAAGTTACACTTTTGACAAACAGCACAGAGCGACTTTTATAACTTTAGAAATTATCGGAAACACATTGTTATGCTCTCTTAAAAAGTTTTAGAAAACTTTGCAAAATCTGATGTGCATTAATTTTTAACTTACATGAATAATGTATATCGGTGATGGTATGTCACATCTGAACAAATTTGTTTTATTATATCCTTAATGGAATTATATTCAAAACTGTAATCCCTGGTATTTTCGTTAATTGAACTATGTTCTATGCATTTGAATTTTAAATCAATATCCAAAGTTTGAAAGGGGAATAGTCAATTGGTTTCTTCTATTACACGAGAAAAGGTTGATTTCAAAAAGTCATGTCCTAATTTCTGTTAATTGCGAGAAAAAACTAGTTTGCTGTTTCTAAATATGTTTTTTTGAAGTTCATCAAAGTTTGTTTTTTTTTTGTTTTTTCATGTGCACCACAAGTGTAATCTCATTTTGTTTTGTGCTGACTATTGTCCAGTTTGGTAGAGCTTAGTCTCCGGTGGCCGTTGCTGCCGTTTTAGTTATTTCCAATTTTGGGCACATAGGAAAAACATCGCAAAATATGTAAAACGGTCATAGAAAAAAACATTGCTGATTTCGTCAATCATGGTGAAAATAAATAAAGTAATTTGTCGATTGGTTGCGAGAAAAAAAAACTGAAGTTCATGGGAAAACAGAAATGGGAAAATATCGAGAAATTCGTCAATCGATCATGGAAAAGTATCGTGAAATTTGCCAGTCCGTCACGAGCAAATTCCGTGAAATTCCTCAGCCGGTCGCAGAGACAAAAACATACACAAAAAATTTTGTTCAATTATATAAATAACTTATGATTACATATTTAGCATACACTTTTCGATAGTACAATAATGAAAATGGCACAAAAATCGCAATTACAGCGCACCTTTCTGGCAGAATGCTTCCATATTGAAAAAGGACCTGCTGGCCACAGCCAAAAACATACACAAAAAATTTGGTTCAATTCTATGCATAACTTCATACACTTTTTGATGGCGCAATAATGAAAATGGCACAAAAATCACAATTACAGTGGAATATTCCAGTATTGAAGGAGGGCCAGCTGGCTATAGCCAAAAACATTCACAAAAAATCTGGTTCAATTCTATATACAACTTCATACACTTTTTGATGGTATGATGACAGACAGACAATTTGTATAAACATGTTTTGGGATCTCTGACCCCTAAAACGTCTAAGCCCACCGAAAACCAGAAATCGAAAAAATCTCAGTTACAATACTTTCTTCTATTGAAGATAGAAGAAAGTAAAAATAGGCCTGTTTAATTGTTAAACTTAAAAGAGAGAAAGAAAATTAATAAAGTCATACTTTAATAAACAATTTCAGATTTTGTTTCACATTCTGAAAGTAAAGGTACAATTTTCTAAAAGATGTAAACATAAATTCTTAAATTTATTATAAAGAGTTCTAATACCAATGTTAGGAGAGCTGGCAATTCTTTAAACTTTTGAGAATTACCTTTTACTCATGAATAGTGGACTTACTTTCATATTTTGCATTATAAACAAAAGTTGTTCGGCATTGTTTGGGTCAAACAATTTCTCTTATCCTTATATATTTGCTTTGCTACGTATTGCCGGATATCCGGCAGAGAAGTCGGATATCCGGTGATTGTGATTCGGTATTTCGGATATTGAAAAATCAGCCGGATATCGGATATTTGCCGGATATCCGTTGCATCCCTACGAAAAACATAAGTAGAATTATGAAAAACACTATAGAAAATTTCAGGGGTGCAGAATATGTCCGATCCGGTGATCTAGGATCGGGGGAAATTTTTAAGAAACATATACAATTGGATTTTCACAACGAATTCCATAATTCCCTGAGATAGAAAAATTTCAGTGCAAATAAAAATATCCGTCTTGCGACCTTCACAAAATCGATCTCAGAATAATATGTACCGTATATCATGGGTGATTATGTTCCGAAAGTTTAAGACATTTGGTTTAAAAAAAAAAAAAGGTCATCTGAAAATTCTGACATAAAAATACCGCGAATTTTTGCGAAGAATTACGGAAAAAACGCGAATTTCGTCACAAGATCACAAAATAACCGCACATTTTGTCAGAAGATCGCGAAAAAACCGCAGGTTTCTTCAAAAGATTGCGAAATAACTGCAGGTTTCGCCAAAAGGTCGTGAAATGAACGCAAATTTTGTCAAAAGATCGCAAAATGAATGCACATTTCGCCAAAAGATTGCGAAACAATTGCAAATTTTGTCAAAAGATCCAGGGTTGAGCTTTTAGCCAGGCCAAAAAAAGCCAGCCGGCTTTTTTTGGTTTTAGCCACTTAAAAAAAGCCGGTTTTTATTTTTAAAAGTTGGTATAGATATAATTCGTTTTAAATTTGGACCAATTAATTTTTAATACACTTATAAATATTTTCTACTAAAAATATATAAATTTCTATTAAATTTTGTCAAATAAATAAATTTTTATAACTTCTAGAAGGCAACTGTGAAGGCAATTATGTTTGAAAAAAAAATTATAAATATTGAAAAGAGTGTAAATTAAGACTCCAAACTGGTGTTTTGAAATTACATATTACATAGCTCCACATATACTACACATTTTAAAGATTATATTTAATTAAACAAGGACAAAATGTAGCACATCAAAATGGAAACATTCTTGTGTCCATATGGAGAGATTAAAAGGGAAATTAGAAATGTTTACTACAAATAAAATAAGATTTGAATTTTAAATAGCTCTTAAAATTAAGTAATAAAACATGTAACTAAGTAACCATTGTCCTCTTTAATTTTATAAAGCAGTAAAAATGAAAAAAAGGGGGGAGGGGTTATAAGGTCAGTGTAAACCAGATAAAGCAGTTGGTATGGCCCTTTTAAAATTTAGATGACATATTTGCAATTCAGACTACAAATCACTAGCAAAACCATCTAAGTTTTATTCCAGCATTAATGTCTTCATTATTGAAAAATTGGGTTACTTATTAAACTCTAAATCAGTTAAATGCCATTAAAACTAATTAAAAGCACTTTAAAATGTGTTGTTTATAATTATAATGATTCATTGTATAAAAGCCAATTATGGCCAAAAAAAGCCGGTTAAAAAAAAGTAAAAGCCACTGGCGTGGCTTTTTTTAAATTTTATCTGGCTTTTTTGCAACCCTGAAAATATCACAAAACAACCTCGAATTTCGTCAAAAGATCACAAAACAACCTCGAATTTCGTCAAAAGATCACAAAACAACCTCGAATTTCGTCAAGATCACAAAACAACGTCGAATTTCGCCAAAAGATCACAAAACAACCGCGATTTTTGTCAAAACATGGCGAAATAACTGCGATTTTCGTCAAAATAGGGCGAATAACCTTCTATTTCGTCAAAAAAAGCGAAAAAACCCACAAATTTCGTCAAAAGACTGCGAAATGAACGTAAATTTATTCAAAAGATCGTGAAATAAACACAAATTTTGTCAAAAGATTGCGAAACAACCGCACATTTCGGCAGAAGGAACGAAATAACTGCAAATTTTGTTAAAAGATCGCAAAAAAATATGCAAATTTCGTCAAAAGATCACGAAAGAATCGCAAATTTCGTCAAATGATCACGAAAGAATCGCAAATTTCGTCAAATGATCACGAAAGAATCGCAAATTTCGTCAAATGATCACGAAAGAATCGCAAATTTCGTTAAAAGATCGCAAGAAACTGCAAATTTCGTCAAAAGATCACGAAAGAACCGCAAATTTCGCCAAACGATCGCAAAACAACCGCAAATTTTATCAAATGATGGCAAAACAACTGCGAATTTCGTCAAAAGGAAGGAGAAATAACCACAAATTTCGTCGAAAGATCGCGGAATAACTGCAAATTTCGTCAAAAGATCGCGAAAAAACGCGAATTGTGTCAAAAGATCCATGAAAAATACATAGTGTTAGGAGTGGATTTCCCCCACTCTCTTGCAACCTTTCAGAAAATTTGCTGTGAATTTTAGGGAATTTTTTTTTCACTCGGAATCACCCCTGCCATATATACTCGCGCATAAGTTGAGAAATATTTGAAAAATAAATTTTCTATACCTACGGTAATACAGCACTTACCTATAGCATACAGTAAAATTTTGGGGAAATTTTCGTGTGGATTGGGGGAAATGTTGGGAGTAGAAACATTTTCTGCACCCCTGGAAAATTTAGCCCTATAAGTGGCTTGCCCGTATTTTTCCGTTTCCATAAAACAGCTTAAATGTGTTGTAGACAAAATAATTTTAATGCAATTTTATTTTAAGATGTATGTCAAATAAAGGGGCATGAAGTGTATAATTAGAAACAAACAGGGAAAGAAAATTTAAATTAACATTACTTTTATAAGCATTTTTATGAAAATGCAGGAAAGCCCTCAAAATACTCAGAAGGTTAAATAACTAAAAATTAATAAAAATAAAACATATTAAGGGAATTAAAAAAAAATAAAACTATATACACAATATATACAAATATTAAATGAATCTAATGATGGGTTGTTAAATGACATAAGATGTCGCAAAGTCATTTTTCATGACATTGTTTTAAAAATTAAGTACAAATACGAAAAACAGTATAGAAAATTTATATAACAAAAAATTAAACAGATTAAAGGAATTAAAATTTACAAATTAAAGAAAAACTATATACAATATATACATTTTTTTTATATTTAATCTACACAAAATATGACAAGCAATAACATATAAAAGTTTAATGTGAAGAATGTGGTTGAATTGTTGTGGACAGTTTTCCAATATCTGGTGGAATTTTTGACAATTATAGGTGAATGTGTTGATTTGCATTTAAACCGGCTTGTGTAAGTAAAGAAACCAGCTTCACAGAGATAAGTCAGCGTTTGAAATCCTTGGTGGTCCACTGGTCCGAGAAACCAGCTTTACACAGATAAGTTGGTGTTCGAAATCCTTGGTGGTCCACTGGTCCGAGATCACCAAAAATTCAATCAGACCACCAACTTAAAAAATTTAGTGGTCCACATGAGCAGAAACTTTTT
Organism: Maratus speciosus; assembly: GCA_963932465.1. Taxonomy (NCBI): domain Eukaryota; kingdom Metazoa; phylum Arthropoda; class Arachnida; order Araneae; family Salticidae; genus Maratus; species Maratus speciosus. The sequence continues at coordinate 443,872,734 of OZ010790.1, read as the reverse complement.
TCCTTCTCTGACAGGCAAAGGTAAATTTTCCCATGCCTGAGAAAACCACAGAATTTTGTTTTTATTTAAAAAAATAAATGAATAAAAAAATTACATTAAAGCAGTTGAAATAAATAATTGGAAATAAAATACATAATTAATAATTTTATAGTCTTTGTTTATGTATTGTTTATTTAATGTTTAGCAAGATATAATTTGACATTTTATTATGCCGAAAATTTTGGGTAACTGCAAAGGAAGTTTGGTTTATATTCTGGGAGAAGGGAGGGGGGGGTCACTCAAAGGATTAAAGGTACTTAATAGAATTTTATGTAGCGGGCCAGTAAACTCTCATGCTAAACTGGGCCTTGGGACCAGTGACTTTTTTTTTAATCAATTCTACCGCTATAAGTCATAGAATAGGAGTAAAATTAATTTTGCTCTCTCTGGCCAGATTTTGTATTCCTCTGACAAATGACACCGAAATTTTACAGCCATACTCCAGATAAATTTATGTAGTACTGATTCAACACAATTTACTTTTACGTTTGTAGCGACCACTGGTGGGAAATAGGCTAACTCATTTAAATAAAGTTGTTTAATGTTTTACTGTATGAAGACTTTTATGGTGATTACTTTGAATTTAAATTCATTTTATAATGGAAACAAAATTTTAAATTATGAATGTAGAAATGAATAGAAATTAACTAATCATTACTGATACTAAACTATGAACTTAGTTGTTACATAAAATACACAAATGGAAGATATATGCTGCCAGTCTATCCATCCATACACAATTTAAATTTCTTAAGGTGCTCTTAATCCAAGAAATTTTAGTTGGTTATTATGGTGTATTATAATGTGTTTCCACCAATGGATGAATTAGGAACAAATTTGCAACACTCAAGTCAGTGGAGGTTGGTGCATGAAGGATGCAGGCCACAGAACTCCCTAGTTCCTCTATAAAACAATTTTTCATTTTTCTATGGAATAGTTTTCACAGGATAAGTGGAGAAAGGGAAAAGATCACAATAGATTCAATAATGGTAGCAGCCAGGGGTGTATCCAGATTTTTCTCACAGGTCCTGTTTTTGTGAAATTGTGAAGTTTTTTTTTTTTTTTATGTTTTTGGAAATTCTAGTCATAATTTTATGAATTTCATATTATCATTACATCCAGGCTCCTGTGTATCATTTACTTATAAAAAAGTTCAGTTGTTTGGTGACAGATCGGGTTTTATTTTAAAATAATTATATTTGTGAAAGGTCAGTTTAGAGGTGGAAATGTTCTGTAAAAAGTCTATTTTTAACAAAAAAAAAAAAAAAAAAAAAAAATGTGAAGAGTCCTGTTTTAAGATGGGTATCTTTGTGAAGGATTCTTTTCAAAAAAAAAAAAAAAAAGTGAAGTGTATTTTTTAGGACATACAAATTTCCTAAACATCCCTAACAGCAGCACCCTTTTCTTATGAATAGAGAGACTATTTATTATTTGAACACAACACATAGTAGTCTGTAAAGTGCTTGCAAAAACCAAGTAGAATCCCTTCATATTTTGCCCCCTTTTAAATATTGAACTTTCTACACGAGGAGCCAAAACCGTACTATCATTATTCTGAAATGCCTTTTATTTGTACATGCACCTGCTGTATAAATGCGAATTGGAAAGATAATCTTGGAAATTTTGGCTGCTTAAAAGTGTAGTTTTGTTAAACTTTGAAAAACATTAGGAAAAAAAAAATTTTTTCTTTGTTTGTCAAAAGTCATCATAAAATGTCAAAACCATGATATTCTAAAGGTACTTCTTATTTATAGCAGCCCCAAGGTTAATTCGCCAAATGACACAAATATATCACCAGTTGTGTTGTAAAATCTTGTCAAATAGTTTGCAGTCCTAAAGAAAAAGCATGTGTTTGTTATCATATTGATTTTTTGTTGGTGCTCCAGAACATTTTTCATTGTTTTTTTTTTTTTTTTAATTGTATGTTGAATTGTTTTTTATTTAATGAACTATATATATTTTTTATAAATATGGAAACAATCTTTTTTTAGCAAGTACTGAGATGAACGCTATATTATTTTTCAAAAGCAGGGCTTTTGCCCAACAAACACCCATGCAAAAATGACCATGATACGAAAAATAGTATGCTACTAATATTGAAGCTGTATGAAAATGTAACATAAAAAACCTCAGTTTAAGCTTTCTGTTTAAAAAATTCTTTAAACTTTTCTTGGGGGGTGGGGGGGATATATATATATGCAATTAAGCGGTTGCTTATTATTTCTACTTCCAAAATCAAACATATGGTACTTACGATATCATAATGTTGTCCTTGGAAATGTGTTACGAATCATAAGTTCCAATTTTATTCATGGTAGTTCTCCCTTTTTGCATTCATTTTATGGTTTTTCTTATTGAGTTTATGCATTTTCAATTATGAGATCCTACATTTCATACAATAGATTTATTGGTATGTCAATGATTCCTTTTTTTTCTGGTATTTTTTCATTGGTTAAAATGTTTTAGTTACAAATAGCTTGACAAAATATTTCAATATTTATCATTTCCTACATATTTATCATTATTTATTCTTTTTATGCATTCACCTTCCTGTTAATATTGATCTTTCACCAATTTTTAATGTTATAATTTTTTAATACTTCATTTATAAGTGATTGGATCAAGTTTTTAATAAATTTATTAGTGATTACTTAATTTAATAATTGTTGATCCAAATTTAATCTGTATGACGTTTGTATCATGTCTTAAGTTTTATTTGATATTGATGATGAATTATAATATTCTGTAATGGTTATATATATATAATACAAATGAGAATTTTGTTCTGCCTGCTTATAACTTGAGTTCTGCTGAATGATGGAACTTGCACTTTGTTATTTTTTCAGAGTAGATTTTAGTATATTGCATAACTTTTTAAGTTGATTTGTTATAGGATTATGAAGAAAAGCTTTATAATCAGGTGAACCCAATTATAAAAAATTAACCTTTTTAAAAAATTCCACAAGATGGATTTCGTTAAGACTTGCATTGAAATTAAATAATTGTTCAGGGATAGTTTTATTCGATTCATGTGTTTCGTTCTTTTGAAAATCTTACTGTAAATGATTAATTGAAACAGCTGGTCCTTGTCTGGAACAGCTGGTCCAAATTTTGTCTAACAAATTAGAGAATATAACTGGGCAACAGCTTTTGTATCTTTTTCAGCAGCACAGAAGGACATTTCCATATAAATATCTAGATTGCTATTAACCCGTTCGAGACAGGTATTTTTTTTCCAGAATTTTTAATCTTTCATCACCGGTTTCTCAAAACAGAAATTTTAGCCTTATTGAATCGAGAAAATGCTCTGATTAAATAAGGCAAAAATTACAATTAAAAAAATAACTGGTGCAAATAATCACGGATTCTGAGCACCTTATGCTTACGTGACGCTCGTCTTCAAGGGGTTAAATAAATTATCAAATTTATGGATGTATTTTGTTTGATTCAAGGTTCGTTTGAAGAAACAGACCAGCGTAGCGGGCAAAGCCTGCTAGTATATACAGTAGAACCTCTTTTATCTGAAATTCTTTTAACCGAAACTCTCGGTTAACCAAAATCTAATTTTAAAGCTTGCTTTTTTTAACTATCACATTTTTTTTTTTTTTTTTTTTTTGCGCAAAACCCATTGTTAGAGCTTTTTTTTTTTTACTATCACATTGATCAAAGCGAAGAAGAGGACAACAAAATGGGCTTTAGCAATTCTGAAGCTTTTGGATGTCTTGCAAAAGGTTTGGCATGGCTGGAGCAGCAGAAAGACTATGATACTGGTGAACTAATAATAAAAAAAAACAACTTTGTGATAGAGCTGCAAAACAAAGGCAATCAAAACTGCAACAAATGAAATTTTTTTTCCAAACTCTTGTGAGATATGTAAAAGGTACTTAATTTCAAAATTAACATTCAGGTAATTTATTCTTGTTTCTATTTTGCTATTGCTTTATTTTTATTAAGCACTTGTTACCAGAACAAAAAATAGCGTATAATATGTATTTGTCCTTAATCTTAAAATTGAAGTATTCTCGATTATCTGAAAATTTCGATTTCCCGAAAGATGGTCGGTCCCAATTACTTTGGATAATCGAAGTTATGTAAAATAGAAGTGGAGTTACAGGTATGTTCCACTTGTGGAACGTTGGCGGTACAAATAACATTTGTACATTTTGGTGAATTTTTTTTTTTTGAAATCATACCAGTACTGCACACATAACAAAACAAAGAAAACAAGGTAAAGTAAAAAATGTTTTCTATTTTTGGAACATGTTAACTAGTCACTAACAGTAAAATGTTTATGAAAGGCCTGAAAACATTTTTCATGCATACGCTTTCCATAATATTCACACCATTTCTTCATGTTTTTCTGTCAATTTGAGAATCTCCCTTGAGTAATAGACGAAAAGCAATAGCTACTGAATGAGGTGATAATGCCCATACTTACTGGAGCATTAGGACCTCCTATTCTCTTTCTCAAACATGAAATTCAACTTTTATGGCAACAGTTGTAATTTCACGATGAAACTCCAAATGGCTTAGGGTTTCTTTTGAGCCTGCTGCATGGCAATCAAGAACAGTCACATTTAGTTCATTTGCAAACAGATTTCATCACCATTTTTATCTTCGAAGTACTGGACGATATGTTCCAAGCAAATAATCTAAAACATCTACACCAACCATATTCTAATTATACAATCTAATCAATCCCGATTATTTGATTGAAACTTCTCGCTTCAATTTTCGAGTATATCATGTTACACTTTGAGTAAGCAATGCTCCTTCCCAATTTGATATAACAGTGACAACACTGTTGTCACTCCATCGTATGCAAACAACTTTGCCATCACTATAATAATCAAAATCTCCTCCTTCTTGTTTTTGCAATTCTTTTGTATATTTTATTGGCATATTGGTAGAAAATTAATTCAAACACTTTGATGACAGGTGCAAGAGACATATATCATAAAATTTATTCTTTAATAATACTTGTACGAAAAAAAAATATTATTAATCGCCCAAGGTAGCACAGTAAAAATGATCAAGATCCTAAAAAAAGTAACAATAAGATAATTTTGTACTCTGAACCGGCAACATTCCATATGTGGAACATTGGCATTCAAATGATCATAAAACAAAAACAAAATAAGATAAAACATTCATTTATGCAGAAAACTTAATAAATAACCCTAAGCATTACAATAATAATCATCACAACACTGACATTTGAATTCTAAAGTTATAGATAGAGTAAAAAGCACAACCTACTACATTTACGTTTTTTGTTGCATTTCAAAAAGCTCCAAGATGTAAACTACAAAAAATTATTAAATAATACTTTCCATTAAAACATATCTTTAAAAAGATATGTTAAAAATTTCAAACAGATTAAACAAATACTTCAAAAGATACAGCATCACATAGCTTATGTTCCACTTGTGAAACGTTAATGGGTAAAAGGTTAATAACACCAGGTGGTGTTTTTCCTTAGTCAAAGTTAAAATAAAAAATGCTCACACAGCTATTTTTTTCATTTTAAGGATGAACCTGTAATGTATGGCCCTGATGGTAAACCCATGACTCCTGATGAATTAATGTTCTTACAAAGTCAGTATGCAAGTAATTTACCCCTCGATGCTGATGAATATGAGTAAGTAATACTTTGTTTTTTGGAATTTTAAATACCTTATTTATCCATAAATGGTGATCAGTTATTGTGCCCAAAATTGTTAAAAAAGAAATTATTTAAAAAAAAAAAAAATTCTTATTCATATGTGTTTAAGTATGTAATTTTTTTTTAAAATTAACAATCTAAATTTGTCAAATATGAATTAAAAAAATATATAAGATCTCAGGTCATGTCTATTTAATGTTTATTTAAAGTGAAATCTGTACAATGCTTAGAACAAAATTGTGTGGATTAGTGGCTTTTTAGTGTATTTAAAAATTAAAGTATTGATGAAGGATTTATTTTATTCTAGTCTGTGAATAGCTTCAAAAGATGGGGGAATTATTTTATTTTTTTTATTAAAAAAGAAAGAAGAAAAAGAGTAGATCAAAATTTACTCTTTTATTTAACTTGGTTCATGTATTTAAACATAGAATTTAGTAATTTATTTTTTACTCACTTCCTGGTGTGCTAGAATTATAAAAAATACCCAAAATACCAGATGTGTTTCTGTTTATGATACAGCATTTTAATATTTTTATAATTTATGTATAAATTAATAAAGGAATGCATTTTTCCGTTTGCTGTGTGTGCATGATAAACTGCCAAATATTCTTTCCATGGGGTTATAACTGTATACAAGTTACAACAATGGAGTTAATTTTGTACCAAATCATACTCGTCAAGATTTGTCAACTGGCTATGAAACTGCAACAATGAATGAACACCAAAAAGTAGATAATAAAATATTTAAAATAGTGTAATTTTTATGTACATCAGATTCCCATTACGACAAACTCATGGGACTTCCTAAAATATTTCGTTGTAAAGATATTTTTTTTGTTGTAACAGAATTGCTCCCAATTTATCTAATGCATTACATATACACTTAAATTTAATATGCCAGATAGATTTACTTTTCATTATAGAGGATTTGAATTGAAGACTAGTTAAATTAACATAGGAAAAGTTAATGAAATAAAACTCGTGCAAAATTAAGGACTAACCTTTATTTAGTAGTACATTATTCCTGAAAATCTGTGATTGTTGTTTGTACAAGGAAATCTATAGTTGACAATAACAAAAACTTGTGTAATGAATGAATGTGAGAAATGCCTCCTCTGGAACATTCTTTTGGTTAGAAACAAAAGTATCCATTTTCTCCAAGCAAGAGAGGGCTTCCTAAGAAGTAACTTTTGATTTGTTGGTAACATCAACGTTGTCATCAATGCTTTTGTCATTTTGTCCAAGTACTGTATTTTTAATGGACAAAATGATATCTTTATCAGTCACTTCAAAGCATGTTTTGAATGTTATCGTCCACAGATAAAAAAAATAATCTGCCAATCCCACCTGTTCAGGGACTAATGTTAATTTTTTGTGACAGCCTTACATATTGTGTTTTACTCAGAGGACTCATCCAAACTCTAAAACATATCTAAACCTAGAGGACTTATCTAAAGGACTTATCTAAAATTTCTGATTCATTTTCTTCAAGTCTCAGTTAATTGGGCATGTTCCCAACAGTTAAAATTGTTTTTTGGCTAATTTCTTGCCATATTCCAGAGATCATTTCTGTAGCTTTTTTTTTTTTTTTAGATTTATTTTTGCCCTCTCATCATTCTCCAAGCCACAAAGAGTTTCTCTTTAACAAAACAGTTCTGTAGTGAGATTTTACAGCACGTATGATGCCTTGGTCCAGAGGCTGTAGAATAGAAGTGCCATTCGGCAGAAAGTACTCAACTTGGTCACAGTCTAATTTGGGGCGGATTATCATGAGGCATGCAATTATCAATTGGGAGAAGAATTTTCTATTTTTTAGCTTTCATTTCTTTGTCAAATAGCACTAGCCAATCAGTAAAGATATCTTGTGTACCATGTATAGATACTTGTACCAATAAGTGCTTAATATTCTGTGGTACTGCTGGTACTAACAACTGTACCGTTCCTCCCTCCCCTGTCACACCAATCTGCACATTTATATTTCATACATTATTTGCAAATTTTAAAGCATTTTTTTTCTTTAGCAAAATAAAAATTTTAAATATCTATCAGCATATCCTTAGTTAAGTATTCCACTTTTTAGTTATTACGCCTTCCGAACAGTAATATTTGCCTAATTTTAATGCTAATTAATTGAGGAATTATGCGATAAAATGTAAGGATTATGATTTGGAAATAGAATTAACACAAAGGAATATTTTACAGATAATCATTTTTTATGAAAAATGAATGAAATTTACAGAAATTAATATTTATATGCTGAAGAACAATGTTTTTCAATTTCCTATAAAAGGTCCATATATTAAACTATAATCGATTCCTTTCGCATAACAATCTTTTGTGGTGAGTCCCTGAAAATCAGATTAAATTAAAAATTTGACTCTGTTATCGGAAAGATTCAACGCTTTTATAGAAAAAGAGTAGACACTGCTGGATTGCTTTCTATCAGAATAACAATACATGGTAATTATGAAAGTGACTTATGAATTACAAATGAAAGTGACTTTGTAAATGTGCAGAGCATTTGCAAAGTCAGGCATGGGCAGTGTTCATGATACAAAATAAATAGAAAAATCACTGATTTTTATACTCGTATTAATAGAAGGCAAAAAAAAAACCTCAAACAAACAAAAACGATGATGCTCGTTGGCTAAAAACAGAAAAAATATTTTTTTTTCAGGTTAGACATCTAAATAAAAAATAAAGTAAACCAGCCAATTAAAAATAATCCTGCTTACTGCCACAAAAGAAACTCGAAGTGAAAGCAAATTCATTGTTCGGGCTCTTGAGTGGCGCTGTTTTCAACATGTCGCTGTCATCAATGCCATAAATTTGCAAATATCTTTAGAATAGAAAAACGTGATTTCTGTTTTCCCTTCCTTCTGATCAAAATGATTGGAAATAGAATATAATGTGTACTTTTGAAGAAGGAAAAGTTTTTTTTTCTATACATGAATCAATAAAATTTTGAATGTAAGATTGAGCTCGAGCCAGTCCAAGCCCAAAAACTGATATAAAAATTGAGACCATTTCATCTTCATCTCCTACGTGTGTGGCACATTACATCACCTATAAGTGTTTAGATAAAAAAGAACGCAAAAGCTTGGAGATGGTGAAGGACAGGAAATGGTAGTTAGGCTTCAGTTTTTTGGAAGCACTATTGCACTGCATTCCAGAGCCCTGTATGTATGAGCTCCGGTGAATTCTGACCAATATTTAAATATTTACTAAAAACAGAAGTACTGGAGCTGGGCTCTGCCACAAATTAAGCCCTGGTATCAAGTAGCGATATCATGTATATCAAGTAGCGATATCATGTATACCAAGTAGCGATATCATGTATACCAAGTAGTGATATCATGTATACCATGCCATTTTATTAAATTTATAATTTCAAGATAATGAGTTTTTAAAACAAGACCAACAATTAAAATTTTTCTCTCTTCGGTTCCAGATTTGTTACAACAAGAGTGCTGTAATTAATTGCTTTTAGTTTTTTCACCAAATGCATTTGTCTACTTTAATGTTAATGTTTTCCTCTGTTCAAGTTGGTAAAATTATTCTGCTTTGTCATCATTAAAAATCATCATCAGTGTTGTATGTCATAAGAGCAGCTACTTCTCATGCTCACCATTCATTTAAAGCCTTTGTAGCCTGCTTTGCTGCAAATTGATTTCATTACAATTCCATATCAACTACAAAAGTTATTGAGCTGTCAAACACTGGCTTCCTTGGAAGTTTTTGATTCCAAGCATTGTTCCAAACTCTTGAGATTTCCCCCCTTATCAGAGAAAAAAAAAAGGATTTATTTTCAAGGAATGAAAAGTGCTGAGGAAAAAAGTATTCATTTTCAAAGAATGAAAAGTGCTGGAAAATTTTCAAAAATGTAATAATCCTTGAATTTTAAAATTTCTAACAGATAACAACAAAACATTAATACATTTAAAAAACAAAAAAAGACATTATCTTTTCCTCTCCAAAAATGGAATAGTTGCTGCTAAAGATTACATTTTCTCTTCCAAGCAATTACGTACCAGACATTAGTAGCTGAGAAGCTCGATTCAAAAGCAACCAGTAACAGCGATTAATGAAAAGGCTTCGTCATGACGAAAAGCAATTGAGGAAGATCCAATCACTAGCAGACTGTGATTAGTTTGTGAACCAAGCTTCCGAGCTGCTAAGCTTTAGGCAGACTTGTATAAAACCAAAAACTTTCTGTGCACGCACATATTGAGTCAAAAACTTTCTGCAAATTAATTTAATGTTTAAGAAAATAACATGTTATATTATTTTGACGATATTAATTAAAAACAGTAGTTTTAAAGTAATTAGCATTTAAATTAAAAATTAATTGATTTTAATTAAAGAATAATTATTTTAGTTAAAAAAATAATAAAGCTAAAAATCCATGATAAGAAAAGGTGAATTCTTATCAATTATTTTGTCAATGAATTTAGAAACAGCCCAATCCTTAATATTGTAACCTCTTCGCACAAAATGCCAGTCACTCTGTTCACAGAAATAATACGGTATTGCTTCTGAAACAACTGAATCACATTTTATAGGGAGAGGTCTATTCATATGTATCATCATTAAAGAGACTGATGCAGGGATGAAAGTGCACTAAAGCCATTTTGGAGTACCTTTGCAGCAAAAATCTGATTTTAGAGCAATAAAATCCATTTTTGGAGCAGAAAAAATATGATTTTGTAGCAGTAAAATCCATTTTTGTAGCAGCAAAAATCTAATTTTGTAGCAATAAAATTAAAATTCTGTTTCTGGAGCAGACTGAAATTCTAATGCTAATAAAACTCCTAAAAATTAAAATGATTGCTATCTTGAAAATATTTTCACATTTGAAAAAATACTTATTCAAATAAAATTTCTCTACACATTTTGCTAACTCTGGGCATTCTAAATGACAATTGGGTACAGATTGCAATAATGAAAAATTAGCAGCACGAAGAAAAAAAAAATCAGCTTATTTGGCTTTAAAAAATACAGTAGAAGATCTTTATAATGCAAACCTAAAAACACAAGGTTGTGCGTTATATAGAATTTTGCGTTATATGGATCACATTTCACATATCATTAAATTTACCTTGTAAACATGGCCAAATAGTCTGAAACATATCAAAATACATTAGGGTATCTTTATACTGCTTTCCTTGTTACCAGAAGTTATCCAGATAATAATTTTTAGCATAATATAGATCATTCCACACATTCTTAAATTTACTTAAGGTCCAAGTATACCTGGACCAAATCATTCATTATATTACTCATTTTCAAAACTGTTTACTGTAATAATAGCAAATTTTTCATTAAACAGCCCTGAATTAAGGATATAAAGTTGAAATAATGTATCAAATTTAGTTCTGTAGAAAGTCACAATTTTTTATAATATGGGATTATAGGTGCTTCTTAACTGCAAAATTCATTGTTTACATCTTAGGAAGTTGTGCGTTATATAGAGAATTACGTTATATGGAATTGCGTTATAAAGATCTTCTACTGTATTATTTTAGAGCAGTAATTTTAACTAATCAAAGAAAAGTCTATGAATACAATATCAGGACTACCACTCAACTTTAGTAGTAAAAAATAGTAAAAGGAGGCCATTTTTTTTTTTCAAAAAAAAAAAAAAGGCCAAATAGACCATATATTTCGCATAAAAAGGAACCTTTAGAGACCTAAATTCAGCAAACCACAAAATAAAATAAACAAAATCTCCTCAACCATTTCATGAAATTAGAGTGTTTTTCGCGATCCTTTGACAAAATTCGCATGATTTCACAATCTCTTACCAAAATTTGAGTGTTTTTTGCAATCTTTTACTGAAATTAGAGTGCCTTTTGCTATCTTTTGAAGAAATTTGCTTATTTTTCGCAATCTTTTGACTAAGTTCACTTATTTTTTGCGATCTTTTGACGAAATTTGCGTACTTTTGCAGTCTTTTGACGAAATTTGCGTACTTTTGCAGTCTTTTGGTGAAATTCACGTGTTTTTTGCAATCTTTTGGCTAAATTTGCATATTTTTCAGGATCTTTTGGCTAAATTTTTATATTTTTGGGGATCTTTTGTCTAAATTTGCATATTTTTTGGGATCTTTTGGCGAAATTTGCATGTTTTTCGCGAATTTTGGACGAAATTTGCGTTTTTCGTGATCTTCTGTTAAAACTTGCGTTCTTTTGAAGAAATTTACAGGGTTTTTTTTTCTATCTTTTTTTCTATCGTTTTTTTACAAAACTAGCGATCCTTTGAGAAAATTCACGTTTTGTGATTTTTTGAAGGAATTCGTGTATTTTACGCGACCTTTCAACGAAATTTGTGTATTTTTCCCGGTATTTTGACGAAATTTGCTATTTGTTTCACGATCTTTTGACGAAATTCACGTTTTTTCGCAATCTTTTGACGAAATTCGCATTTTTTCGCAATCTTTTGACGAAATTCGTATTTTTTCAGCGATCTTTTCACTAAATTAGTGTTTTTTTCGCGCTCTTTTGACGGAGTTCATACTTTTCTCACGGCTCTTTGACAAAATTCATGTTTCTTTCGCGATCCTTTGACGAAATTCATGTTTCTTTCGCGATCCTTTGACGAAATTCATGTTTCTTTCGCGATCCTTCGACGAAATTCATGTTTCTTTCGCGATCCTTTGACGAACTTAATTTTTTTCTGCGATTCTTCTACGAAATTTGCATTTTTTTCGCGATCCTTTGACAAAATTCGGGCTTTTCCTCTATGCTTTTACGAAATTCGTTTTTTTCCAGCGCTCCTTTGACGAAATTTGTGTTTTTTCTGAGCTTTCTTTGACAAAATTATCTTTTTTTTTTCAGGATCCTATGAAGAAATTCGCTTTTTTTTCCACAGCCATTTGACAAAATTCACGATTTTCTGCGATGCTTTGAAGAAAGGGGTGGTTTTTTTCTGCGAACAATTGATGAAATTATTTTTTTTTTCGGTGACCATTTGTTGAAATTCGTAATATTTTTTAGTGATATTTTCGGGTGGATGGCAGATTTTTTTTTTTTTAATTTTCGGAAAATTTGGAACAGAATCATCCCCGGCAAACAATAAATAAATTGTACATAAAAGTGGGAAATATTTTTAACATTTTGGTATTAAAAAAAAAAAAAAAAGTTACAAGAACAAAAATTCCCTTTTTTTTTTTTTTTTTTTCAAAAAATGTTTTTGCAAAGTTCCGAATTTTTTGGAAAATTTTCCACACACGGCGTGCGCGCGTGCATCTATATTATACAACTTTGGCTTTAGGAAACAATATTTAGCACGGATTGGAGGATGCCGTGATGCCTGCTGCACAGATTAAAACATCTCCGGAAATTCAGAAATTTCCCTGGAAATGCAGGATAAAATATGGTTGTATGATAATAAAGCTTAAAATATCTGTGCCTACAAAGGGAGGTGGGGGGATTCCTATCAAATTACGATATCCAAATTAAGTTTCCTCGCGAGCCGTGCTGTTTTTTAGTCCGGATCTCTGATGTGATTTTTTTCCATGACTATATATGCAGTAAACTCTCTGTAAGGTGGACTCTGTGTAAGACAGGAATCTGTCTAACTCTGAAAGATTTTCAAGTCCCTGTGAATTCATAGACTGAGTAAAATTTGTCTAAGGCGAAATATTGTGTACTACAGAAAATTTTCTCGGTCCTGATCGATCCTGCCGTAGACAGAATGTACAGTATTTTTTATATTTCGCCAAATTCCATGACTCTTTGTAGAATTTTGAAATATGAGTATGGTAGAAATTCAAAGAATCGGAATTCTTGGAACCTCAGCAATTCCAAATTTCATACCATTTTTATAGATATTTATTTAAAAAAAAAACAAACTAATTTGTCTCTTACTTTTTTCCTTACCCCAGGAATTGTATACAGGGTGACACATAAATACCATGACGCAAATAAAAGACCATAACGTTTCACTGAATGAACAAAACAACTAGTTTTATTGACTATTCGAAAGAGGAGAAAGTTTTGTACAAGAAACAATCAATATAATTCGAAATGGTTTCCTCCAGCGGTGATGCAGGCGTCTAGACGCTTCTGTAAATTCTTCAAGATTGCTGTAACTGTTTCCGGCGGAATTTCGGTCCAGGCTTTTTCCAGAGCACCTTTCAAGGAATCCAGGGACTTGTTCTTGATTGCGGACGCTTTTTCCTCCAGGTTACCTCAAACAGCGAAGTCCATAGTGTTCATGTCAGGGGAGTTTGAAGGCCAAACGCGCTTTGTCCAAAATCACGAGAGATTGACCTCACCCTCCTCCAACGTCTTCTTTGCTCCAGCCAGTCCTGCTGAAACCTCCAGCCAACATTCTTTGCTTTCTTTTCGGCCCAGGGGATCACAGTGCCTTCCTAAGCTAGCTCCTGATACGTCTCTGTTGATCTTGATGCTATTTGGGACAAAGACGAGTTTTGTCTTTTCCAATCAGGAAATCCCCGCCCACACTATCACAGACTTTGGGGAAAAGAACCTTTTCCACCATCACAATGCACGGAGTCCCTTTGAGTAGCATCTCGTGTTGGATCCTGCGAGTTCCAGAAAGGTTAGACCATAAAAGTCTTTGCATCTCTGAAGAATATATGATTCAGGACATCGCCACGGCACAGGGACGTCATCTTCTTGCTCTTTTCGAGCCTTGATGCCTTCATTTGGTCCGTGAGAAGGTGTTTTTTCTCCAGGTTGTACGGGATGAGTTGCAGATCTGCTCTGACATGTCTTTGCATGGATTCGCGGTCGACGTTGTGCTCCTTGGCCTATTTTCGGATGTTTTTTTGTGGATTTCGCTGGACCTTCTTCTTGACCATGTTAAGGCAGTGAGGTCCTTGTTTTTCACAGTATTCCACTTCGTTGATGGTCTTTGATCCCTCCGGACTCTTTAAAACGTTTGACTGAGAGATGGACTTGTTCCAGGTGCAATTTGGCGATAAGAGAAATTGCCATTCCCCTCTTGTGGTGGAGGACGATGGCTGGCCAATCTTCTTTGCACAATAAGTTTTCCTTCAAAACAGTGAATTAATATCTGCTGAAATAGCAATTACAGAACAGAAAAGCACGAGGAACATGAATAAAACAATAGTATATCTCAAAAATGAGAAAAACATTAAAATAAATTGACATTTTCATCACGTCACAGTGTTTGTGTCACATTGTACGCTAGGAAAGCATTTGAAATACTAAAAAAAGATAATACTAAACTTGACATTTAAATATTTTAGAAGAATACTTTTAATTAAAAGAATATTAAAATATATGTATATATTTAAAAAAATATTACAATAACAAAAACAAATTTTTTAATTCAATTTTTTATGAATTTTTAGCATTTTTTCGAATTTTGCATTGATTTTTTCACATTAACATGAATCTGGTTTTAAACTTTTTGCTCAATATAATAAATGTTGTCTTCTTTTCAATAATGTTCCTTCGTAATTCATACAGTGCTTTTTGCCTTTTTCGTAAATTTTTTATGTGATTTTCTGAGTTTAATTTTGCATTCTGCAATATTTTTTTTTTTGATTTGTAAAAGGAATTAGATACCAAACTTTTCAATATTTTGTCATCCAGAACAGAATTCTAGTTATAATAAATAATATATCTAATTTTAGCCTTTTTATAGTAAATTTTTTTTCTCCTGCAATTTTAAAACTTTCATGTGCCCCCCCCTCCCCCCCCAAATCCTGTTTTAATCTTTTACCCAATTTAGTAAATGCTGTTTATTTAAAAAAAAAAAAAAAAAAAAGTTGTCATGTGCACAACAATTTTTACACTTTTCGTGTTCTGCAGCAATTTTTAGACATACGTAAAAGGAATTCAGTTTCTAACTTTTAGCTTAAATATAAGTAAAATTTGTTCTCTGAGATGTTTGAAATGTTAGTGATTTTTTTCAAGCAATTTTTGTGGGGTTTTTTTAAGTTTCTCTGCAATAATAAAAAACGCTAGTTAGCAAAACATCCAGATTTTGAGGATTCTGGATTTCAGATTCTGTATTTTATTTTCGAATTAAGTGCAATGAAAAAAATAATTACTTTTCAAAAGTATATTTGAAATAGTTTTTATGTTTCTCCGAAACGTTATGTCTAAAGATCATTTAAAATAAATTGTGGATTACCTCAATCTATTACGGGAGGTAAATAGCAAGTTTAATCGATTGGATATAAAAAAAAAATTGCAAAATTAAAATATCACAAATTTCGTCAATTATACATTGAAAAAAAATTGCGAATTTCATCAATTATACGTTTAAAAGACAAACGTAAATTTTGTCAATTTGTTGTTTGAAAAAAATAAACTTTGTCAATCAATTGCAAAAAATTATCCAAGGTTATTTTCTGCAACCAAGTTTTTTCTGTCACAGAAAAAAATCATGAATTTATTCTGTCACTAATGAAAGAAATCATGAATTCCATCAATTACATGCTGAAAAAATTGTAAATTTCTTTAACATGTCATTGAAAATAATTGCAAATTATGTAAATCGATCGTGGAAAAATATCGCAAAATTCATCAATCGGTGATTGATAAAATTTTCAAGTTTTTTCAATCTTACGAGGGAAAAAAAAAACAACAAAAAAACCCTGCAAATTTTGTCCATATTTCAAGGGAGATAAAGGAGCTGCGTCAATTGGTCACAGAATAATATCGCGAATTAGAAATCTATAACTGACGTTTAAAAAAATTGCAAATTCCTTTAATCTATTTCCACAGAAAAATGTCTTTTAATCTGTTGTTGAAAAAAAAAAATGGAAATTTTGTCAATCTGTTGAGGAAAAATACCACAAAATCTGTCCATTGGTCATCTATAAAAAATGCAAATTTTGTCAATTCATCGAAAGTGTTGTGAATTTCCTCAATTTGACACATATTTTGCCTATTGGTTCAAAATAAGAAGGAAAAACCCTTTAGTATAGTCAATCGGTCATTGGAAAAAAGTTGATAAGTTTGTTAATTGGTCGCAGAAAAATATGGGAAAATTTGTCAGTCAGTCGTTCTTAAAAATCACAAATGTTGTCAATCAATAAAAACTTCACAGAATTATATCAATTCAGAATTTTTCGCTGTATAACTGATAACAAAACCTTCATTCCTTTTTATAAATTCTTTTTTTTTTTTTTTTTTTTTTTTTTTTTTTTATCTTTGTATTTAAAAAGTAACAGTAAATTTTGTAACCTTTATTTCAATTATTTTTATACAGATAAGTGCAAATGTTGTAAAGTGTGAGGATTCATTGAATTAGACTAGGAGATGGCTGCACAAACCATCAACTTATCGAGTTGACAGCTGAAATTCCAGGATTAGTTTACTTTATTCACTTGTTAAAATGCAACTGGTCTGCCAAGTCACATCTTGGTGGAAAACACCTGCAAACTAGATTTTAGTGGTTGTCTTGTAGGTTTACTATTCTGTTTTCCTTCTACCAGTCCTCCATTTTTTCATCTCTTTGGATACAGAAAAACACAATGATAAACCTATCAATCAACCAAGCCAAAATCGGGTTTGCAGGTGTTTTCCACTAAGATATGACTTCCACAGTTGCATTTTAATATGCTAATAGAAATCTGTCTAATCCTGGAATTTCTGCCATCAACTCGATGAGTTGTTGAGTTGACGGTCTGCACAACTGCTTCCTGGTCTAAATATTTAAAAAAGAGTATTAAAAAGTATAACTTGTAAAAATTTGTGTACTACTTTTCAAATGCTAATATTTTACTCCTGACTTCTACTCTTGTTGTGATATCATCTTTTTTTTTTTGCACTTAAAGATCAAGTTCTGTTTTCTCATCTTTTTATTATATATGAAATTTTTTTCCATGTTACCTAAGTTAACACATTATTCTTTTAAAATTCTCTAATAGTATGGTGTCTTAAAAATGCCTTTTTTATAAAATTAAAAGATCTGATAAGATATCTTTAAAATAGATAGCCAATGTGGTGGCTATTTTCCTTATGTGTTATGCCATTTTAATGCACGTAACAGAGTTTCTCCCAGGTTTAAAAAAGGGCAGGGTGCTGCTTTTGGGAAAAGATCACTTTTGGATTCCGAAGGGCATGTTTTGGATTCTTAAGGGCATTTCTTGAAATTTTTAAAGGCATTCTTTTGATTTTTAAAACTACTTTTTAATATTTAATGGACAGAACACTATTTTAAAGACAGCAATGAGTCAATTTTTACTATGCAAGTAAATTTTTTAATAAACAAAGGAGTAAAGGCACTTTTTTCTGGTGGGGGTAACAATTAGCTAATTTTTTAACTGAGGGGAAAGAGTGGTGCTATTTTGTAAACCTAAGGGCAGGCAGGGTGCAGCACCCTACTGAAACTGTCTGGGGGAAACTCTGCATGTAATATTGCATGCATCTAAGCAGATTTTGAAAAATGCTTAAATTTTGTTTGTTCTCAAGCACGTGAGCCATGCATTTGAACATGGCTTTATCAGCATCTTGAAATTGGGACTGTTGCATTAGTTTTCTATTGGAACCAGTGCTTGGATTTTGTAATTGTCTCTCGATATTTTTTTTACCTTTTAGAAGTTTAGATCATTTCTACGGTGGTATTCCATTTTTTTTTTTTGGCAACATCACTTTTTCAGAATCCTTTAAGCAATCTCAGAAATTATGGCTTTCTTTTCTTCCAAAGAAAATTGCTTTCGTTTCACACAAGCCATTTTATCACCACAATACCAGGTGTCCCAAAAATGTCTGACTGATTTTAAAATTCAATAACTTGCAAACAGGGACAGATATTTAAAAAATCTTGCATGAGGGTTATGTATGATGTCAGGAGTTTTTTAATGCGATTTTCGATTTTATTTAGTTCAAATTACAAACAATATATGGCGCTGAGAGCAATAGGTGCTTATTTGAGGCCATCACTCAGCATTGATGTGAAGGAAGTAGAGAGATTAAGGCTATAGAGTGGGTCTCATTCAGCAGTACAATCTTGCTCTTAGGACTAAGGCTCTAAGATCTGAACTCAGTTGATATGATTTCAATGACATCAGATCAACAGTAGAGACAAATGAGGACATGAGTTTCAAAATTCACTTCGTCCAAAATTTAAAAAATAAAGTTTTCTTCAGCAATATAGTTTATTGGTGAACCTGTATCGAAAAAACATTACAATCTGCAATAAAAATTAGTTTTATTCTGTATTTCTGGCATTGTAAAATCTTGTTTTACAATGAAAACCAATGGAAGAATTCAGAGGTTTTTCACAATAGCGAGTTTTTAAACTCACGTCCTCAAGCATTGTTTCCATTGAAACAACTTCTTCGAAAGTAAAAAGTATACTAACAATAATATTCAAAATACTGCCAAACTTTTTACATTCCAAGAAGGTTAGGATTTTTTTAAAATTGGGTATCTTTTTATCAATCAAATTTATCCTTTTTAAGACTTTCCAACATGGTTGAAAAATGTTTATGCCCTCAGTTTGCCTGGTTGTCTGTCTGGCCATGCTCTAAGTCGCGTAAATATATCTGGATTGCCGACCTTCCAACATGGTTGAAAAATGTTTATGCCCTCGGTTTGCCTGGTTGTCTGTCTGGTCATGCTCTTAGTTGCGTAAATATATCTGGATTAACATGCAGTTAATGTACTTAATTGAGGCATACCATGGCATGTTCGTTATTGATAATTAAGTGCATAGCTTTTATGGTTCATCCACAGGAATACTCAAAAGAATTCTCTTACATTACGGCCTGTGGAGAAAAATCATTTATGGTATATTTTAATGATTTTATATTGTTTCAAACATATTGAAATTCATATGAGTCACTGAGGTGTACTACAAGATGCTTAGTATAGAATAGAGTGTGCAATATTCATAGTTCATTTCCAAGCACACACAAAAGAATACTGTTACAGTACTGTCTATTAACAATAGGTGCTGGAAGTGAGTTTTCAACTACGGTATGTTTTTAAAATCTTAACTAATTTTTTTCCTATTACTTGGTGCCTATAAATTCTATAATAGATCATATACATGATCGAACAAAATGCTTTTGTTTTTATTATGCTTTGATCCAAACGATGGTACTTCAACGGTATAAATGTTCTTTGTTCTAAAGTATAAACCATTTCCCTGATTTTTTTTTCAACATGCCTCAAAATCTACTGACGAACTTCCTTAAAAGATCTAAAATTTCTTATAATTTAACAAAAAGTTATGAAATTTTTAGCAACAACAAAATACTAAATCTCTTCACCTAGTTTTAAAATGATACTCTAAAAGTATAAAATATTCTTTGTTCTAAAGTATAAACCATTTCCACGATTCTTTTTCAACATGCATCAAAATCTACTGACAAACTTCATTAACCCTTAAATGCCGGGTGTTGTTTTTCAGCAACATACCCAATTTAGGCTCTAAAATACTATTAGAATAATAATGAAGCTATAATGCCTAATGTTGCCAATAAAATACATTCTGAAAATATTATTAAATCAATTTTCAACGTGTAGATGGCAACACTTGTGCTGTTTAAGAATAAAGATAGATTTATTTTTTCAATTGTTGCTACTTGTTCTTTTTGTTTTGTTTGGAAGCTTGCGAAATACCCTATATTGTTCTGCAGTGAGCAAGTAAAATTTATTTCTTATTATAGTTCCTAAAATTCTTGTGTGTTTAATATTATAGAATTTTATCAAGGAAAATTATTTTTTCAATTAATGACCAGTATTGCAGACTAGTAACAAACTGTTTTTTAGCCATAAACCATACTTAAAACAAAATGTGATTTTTTAAAATATTTTTCTCGTGTTTTATTTAAAAAATGAAAGCCGAAAAATGTTATGATTTTTGAAAAATCAGGCATTTAAGGATTAAAAGATCTAAAATTTCTTATAATTTAGCAAAAGTTATGAAATTTTTAGCAACAAAATACTAATTCTCTTCACCTAGTTTTAAAATACGATGCATAAAATATTCTTTAAATGAGACAATAAAATGTAAGTTAATTCGGGGAAAAATAAACTTGATAAATGTAAAATCATCTTCAAACTCTAATACTGCTTGCTAAATTCATGCCCAATTCTGAACGCTGTCGTTATATCCAAGAATTTGTTATTTCCATGCAACAATACTTTCTATTAAAATCATATTGACTGAGTTCAGAATCGGGACCCAAGAGCAAGATTGTATTGGCGAATGAGACCCATTCTATAGCCTTAATCTTTTTCCTTCGCATCAATGCTGAGTGACGTCAGTTTCGGCTTAGACACAGCGCCTATTGCTCTCAGCACCATCTATTGTTTGTAATTCAAACTAAAGTTGAGAATCACAGTAAAAACAACACAACCCTTCCTCAGAATCTTTTAAAATATCTGTTCCCATTTGCAAGTTATTGAATATTAAAATCAGCCCGTTATTTTGGGGGGACACGGTAAGAAACAAACTGCAACAGATACTGGCAATAAAGAAATCTCAGAATGAACACATTCTTTTTACAGTGATGGCCACTCCATCTGCTGTTTGTAACATGATCATTTTAAAGCACATGGGGAGTGAAAGAAAAAGAATTCAGAACAGAAGTAGACAAAAGAAAAAAGGTGCAGAGGGAGAAAAACCTGTTAAAATGACACCTGTCGCTAACACAACAATACAACACTTTATCTTCTGCACCCTATTCAAAGAATAGTTCATTTCTGCTGTTTTATCCATATACCTTTAAAACATGAATTTCGATCAGATTTTCAATTTTTTAAATTAATATAAAACTTCAATATTTTTCTATCGATTTAAGAGCTTAAACATTTGTTTCTTACAAACTTAAAACGAAGTTCAAAGTTGTTTTATGATTTTTGTCAAAAGTGAGTTTTTTGTAAAATTGTGTTGGAAAAATTGTCATAACTGAATAAATAATAGTTCGATTAACATAAAATGTTGAAATTCTTTTAAATATATATTTAAAGGTATTAGACTATTCTTATGCTGATTTATTGAAAAGTTTGAGTTGCAGTTTTAATTTATAAATATATATATATAATTTTTTTTTTTTTTTTTTTTTTTTTTTTTTTTTCAGGAATTTTCAGCTTTGTCTTTTTATAATACCTATAAGTTTTTAAATATTTGTTGTCATAAAAATAGTCTAGTTCCTGTATAACATATTTGTTATGGAATTCTTAAAATTTATTTTATTTAATAATTTTAAATTTAAATGCCGTTAAGAAAATAACTTTTTGGTTAAAACTTTTTATTAAAAAAAAGGTATAAAATTAAAATTGTATGTTTGTCACATTTTTAGTAATAATTAACAATTTTAAACTTAAAATTTATAAATTCAAAAATTTGTTCCCTGGGAGGAGGGGGGGAGGCATACAACTGCATACCTTAAGGGTGTATTCGAAAAAATATTTTTTCACCTTCAACAGCTCGAAATTTTCTGAGACATTTTCAGACTCATTTTTAAAAGTAAAAACATGAAACTTGCTGGGGTGATTTCTGAAGACATGTTTAACATGCCGTGTGATTTCATTTTCAGCTCAGTGAATTAGAATTTGATTTTTAAACAATTATTTTCTCAGTATGACCATTTTTTTCATTCCCAGATCGCCCGCTTCAGAAAATTCGGTTCAAAACGCCAACTTTGACAGCGTTTTTTACAGTATTTTCTGCATTTATCAAAAAAATTAAGAAGCACGGCACATTATATAGTTTCTAAATAAGAGAATTTCCCAGTTTGACGCGTTTGAGAGCAAAAATGAATTTTAAAATGAATCAGAAAATAAGCAGTTTGGATCGGAATACACCCTTAAGCAATTGAGGGAAAAAAATTGAGCTAGGTGAATATTTTCCATTGTAATGAAACATACTTTGTATTCTTGGATGAAAACTAAAAATAGCCTTTCAATTTCAAATTAGTATTTTGAATATTTTTAAAATAAAAAAATGCAAGTTGTAGCAAATGTCTTATTTCAATATCTTCAAATGCTTTACCAGTTTTAAAAATAAACAGTTGCCTGAATTTATCTCCCCCCCCCCCCCCCCCTTGCACAAAACTAATAATGTTATGAAACATTGTAATATATATATATGAAATGATAAAGATTAAACCTTTTTAAAGTTTAAAAGTAAAAGTACTAAATTTAAAACTCCCAAATTTTATTTAACTTTTGAAATGCCGTAGTCTAAGTCTGATTTGCCCCTGTTAACTTGGTTTTCCTACCCTACAATTATTACTTTCAGGCTTCAAAATTGATCTATCTTTAAGAATAAAAATGCTGAGGTAAACGCAATTCTCCGTTTTTGTGGTGAGGCTAAAGATCCCAGATGCCGAACCCATAAAACGTCATAATGCCTGGATAATTGTTGGCCTATGAAATTAGATCACCTCCTATTTCTGTAGTACCGCACTCTAGTGGAAATATTCGATATTTAAGACGGAACAACGAAAAACCCGTGGCTTTTTACAAAAATGAAGTGCTAAAGTAACTGCCGCCCCTCGGCAGCGCATTTGGGGAAATCGTCCCGTGACAATTCTCAAGTCATCTGGACCTGGGTTTTGAAGGATCACATGTAATTAGAAGACACAATAAAAACCAGGTCCCAACGAATTCTATCTTCTCTGCTTGGACTTATATTCACTCACCATGAAATGGCCACGACTACCAGAAAACCATACCGTTCGACGAACCAGCCACGGTTCGCCCCTGCACAGTACCGGCCGTCCGGAGCGGGCCGCGATGCTCGAAAGTGCCCATAGTCACCCCGAGTCAGAGCATCCCCCGATGACGGGTCCCCGCTATATATTACATATATATATATATTTTTACTTTGTTATTTAATGTTTTATCTGAAGGATTTTAAATTAGCAAAATATATTGATAAATTGCCTGAAGTGCCATATTTCATTATGAAAATGGCATATCTGAACATCAGATTAATTTTTTTTGTGTGTGTGTGTGTGTGGTAATTGTATTATGTTGTGCTTTAAATAACTCTGTTGTACATTTATGAATGCTGAAATTAATAAAAACTTTTGTAATTTTTGCCCAGCCTCTATGATGATAATCCTGGAGAAGAAATGCCAGATGAAATATCTGAAGCATATGAAGTTTTTCTTAGAGAAAATGCCTTAAGGCATTGAAGTTGCTCTCTACTGGACATTTGATTTTCAGCAGGATGTAAATTATTTCTTTTTGCACAAGTAATGGACTGTGGATACTCTTAAAAGCATACTGGCTGGATTAAAGTTTTTCCTGGGGTGGTAGTGCTATCATCATGATAAGAGCTCCATTTCGCTTGTTGGAAAAGCATTAACTTCCATCCATGTATAGGCATTTTATTTTATATTACTTATTTTACCTTGTTTTCTTAATGCATTTGAGTATCTTCTTTTAACTTAATGGTTCATTTTTGGTAATTTAAAATCATTGTTGTGCTTTTTCTCACATTGAAGATATTTGAGTCATTTTTTTTTTTTTTTTTTTTTTTTTTTTTTTTTTTTAATCTGTATTGCTGCTTTGTTGGATAAAAAATCTATTGATATTAATTAGCTTTAGAAAAAAAAAAAAAAAATGCTAAATGCAGGCTGTTTTCTGTGTTTATTTGTTATCTGATTTTTTTTTTTTTTTTTTTTTTATCCAGTTAATTTTTCTCTTTTTATAATTTTCTGTTATTGCTTTTATTACTCATAAATAAGACAAGATGGAGTGATAAATTGTTTGACGATTTCCCTTATAGTAATCATACTTAAATTTGTAATTAAGAACTCTCACCTTTTTTTTTTTTGTGTGTCTGGTGGGAAATCTGTGAATATTAAATAGCTGCCCTAACACATCTCTATGGATGAAATATAGAAAACATTTTCATGCAAAACTTTTTTTTTTTTTTTGTATTAATAATGCCTATTTTAACACAAAGTTTTATAGCTGTATATACTTATAATTTTCAGAAGACTTTCTTGCACATCTCGTTTTTCTTTTATTGTCTAAAAGATGTATACCTAAATTTCTGTCTTCAGTGGCTAAATTGCATGTACCAGAAATGTAGTCTTGGTGGATGTAAAGTGTCATTATCTACAGCTGCATAGTTCATCAGGTTTGTGTTTGATAACATAGTATCATACCTTCAATGTTCTAAATTAGTCTCATACATTTTGTAGAAGCGTGTAGTTTGAACTTATTTATTGGGATACAGTCTATTTTCAAAAGAATTTTTTTGTAGCATTTGACATCTGTATTGTACAATTGTATGACTGTATTATAGTCAATTATATTTGATTTTATAAGAAAATTTAGCAAAACATGAAAAACTTCATCTTAAAATTGGTTGTTGCACTTTCTTAGTAATTCTTTTAATTAAATAAATAAAAAGAACAGAGGATTGCCATTCTTCAAATTAAAAAAAAATAATAATAAACATTTGTCTTCAAATATGCTTCTGAAAATGTTTACAATTTTCTGTTCATTGTTATAACTTTCTTTGATTATGAAATCACTGCTTACAGCCGAAATAGTTTATTAGTTTATTATGAGTAGCGAGAAATTGAGTTTATAAAAATAACTTCATAGTAATTAATAATTTAATTCTTCAAAGTTAATATAATTGACTGAAGCAAAAAAAGAAAGTAAAATTAATATTGTATTTAATTAGATATTTAAAATATCTTCTCATTCATTAATGGATAATTTAATATTTATTCCCAATTTAGTTTACAGAATATTGCTAAAATAAAAAGATTAAGTTAATTAATGAGAAATTTCATCTGTTGTATGTGAAAATATTCCAAATATCTTTATGAAATAAAATGTTATAAACATTTTGTTTTTTAAATTAAATTTCTTAACAGTTTTCTTACGTGTACAACACATTCATTGATATTCTTAATGTCTCAGCTATCTTGGAGAATGGCATCCCTAATATTATCTGAATATTTTATTGCATTCATACAGTATTTTTTTTTCAGTCCATTTACTTTGTTCGTTGTCATTTATTTATTTTATTGTTTGCATAAATGTTTGTTTTGTACAGATGAAAACATTTATTCTGTGTATATTCAATTAGATATTTATGTATTAAGCTTTTCAAAAATATATGAATAACTATTTGGTTTCTTTTTTTCTAAATTTTTTCTTTTTTCATAACTTTGTCTGAATTTCATTTTTTGTTATACAGGTGTAAAAAGTATTTAACTAATAGTTATATTGTTTTCATTAAAGTGAGAAAACATTTATGAATATTTGAATTTCCATAAAAGAAATCAGCTATGTAGTAAGCTATGTAAATATTTACAATTTAAAACTGGATGAATACTTGAAGACCTGCGAGTTCTAAAAATAGCCATTTATATCATAGATTTTAAGATTCTAAATATGGCCAGATTTAATATGATGTTATACGAATTGTCATTTTAACACTTGCTTGCTTCTCTCTGCTCTGTACCAGAATATTTAAATTGCAGAAAAAAGTTAAGGCATGTTGCATCATTAACTTCTTTTGAAATGTTAGCCTCTTTTTTATAATTTAGTCTAGTTTCTCTAAAAGAATATTTCAGACATTGTTATATGTTTCCCTTTCCATAAAAAATGAGAAATGTTTTCATAAAATCATTTTTATTTTGCATTTTTTCTTTGTCCATAATTTAAATACTCCCTTTTGTCTCATATTTTCATTTTGTTGTATGAGTTATTCCTTGTACTCTATAACATATAAAAAAAATTTTAAAATTTGTATATTGACTTTGTTTTTTATTTAAATTCTCATAGTTTTGTGTGTTTTAGTGGTCTGCTACACTGAACATTTCTGTGTACACTTAAAAAAAAGTGCCAGAAAATAAGTGCATGGTACATATATAATTTATACAGGGGATTATTTATCAGAAATGAAAGTAGTATATCTGTCCAACAATTGTGTATAATATAGACATAAGTCCAAATTTAGTTTTAAGGGAGAGATCAATTATTTCTCAATATATAATTTTGATGGAGGAAGGGATAATTTATTCAAATACTTTATCACTGCAACATTCAATTTGGAGAAGGGGGGGGGACCTTGAAGTTTCCAATTTTCTTTCTGAAGTTTCTTTGTGTTAAGTTGTACAGTTTGGGACTTTAGGCCATAGTACTTTAGAAGCAGGCTGACAAAAATCATTCCTTTTATTACAAAACATCAGTGGAGGTCTAATGTGGAGACTAAACAGTGTTTCTGTCTGCTGTGCAATAACTGTCTCAAAAGTTTTTTTTTTTTTTTTTTTTTGTTTTTTTTTTTTTGTTTTTTTGTAATTTCCCCTAGCACTTCGAAATATCAAAGTTGACTCTTGTGTGTTGTCAGGGGAAAAAAAAAAAAGCTATTGTGGCAGACATATGCATAAAACGTACCATGTAATTTGAAAGGGTATCTGCTGTAATCGTATGTAAATAAAGTTTAGGGAGCAGTCTCCATATTGAAATAAATAAAAATTTTGAAATTTTCTCTTAATTTACCCAGACTTTCCAATTCTAAAACAATTTTCACTTGAGATACCTAATTTCAAATCATTTGGTGAAGAAGTTTAGATATTGTATGTATGTAAAATCTCTTAATAAACTAATTTTTAATATTTTCATTCAAAATTCCTATTACAACTATTCTCTCACGTTTCTTAGTTATTTACTTATATTTTTTTAATCGGTGTTTAATGTATAAAACATAATTTATTTTCAGCACTTTATAATTTTTTGTATGAAATAGGAATTATGAAATGAATGTTAAAATATATTAATTGTAACTTGCAAATGTACTTGTAATTTGCAACTTGCAAAAACTTCTCTCATAATATTTGTAGTGGAAATAGAAACATCTTTGGGAGGTAAAAGTGCTGGGAGGGAGGCCTAGTAGTGACTTTAGTAAAACTGTAAATGAAACTGATAGAAATCTGTAATAATAAATAATGTATATTTTAATCAGTTATTTAAAATATTAAAAATATAATTTAGAATGAAGGAAAGTATCACTAGTTAACAACATTAAAATATATCAGCATTGCCAAATGTTTTTACTAAAAAATTTTAATATTAAGTCAGTAAAAGTATGAAATGCTTCATTAAAAATTATTTCAGGATTTTAAAGGTATTCATGCAAACACCTATGCATATAACCATTGCAGAAATAATAAATTTCATAAACAATTTTTGAGTACGTGTGTAATCTAAATTATTTAAAAGAATATTTAAATGACTTACGTAGAGTTTTCTCTTTAGAACAGTGTTATTATTATTAACATTTACATTAAAATAACTTCATTTTTGAGACTGACTGTAGTTCAGTGTTAAATATTGATTATCCTTAGCTCTCTCTCTCTCTCTCTCTTTTTTTTTTTTTTGGGGGGGGGGGGGGGGCGTAAAAACTTTGGAGAGGAAGCTATTTTTATGTTGAAGATTTTTTTTTCCCTTGTCAATGTTAACTCTCAAATCTTTAAATTCTTTTTTTTATTTCACTATGGCAAAAATCCCTTAAACTTATCATATAAATATTTTAAGAAGATGTAATTTCCAATTAAATGGTCTTTTAAAGTTTTTCTATGACTAAAAAGACCCCCCCCCACACACACACACACTTCCTCTCTTCTTCATACTGTTATTTTCTAGAGATGTGATGTGACCTATGAAATTTAGTTATTAATAAACTAGAATATAGCCCGTCAGAATGACGTGTTTGCATTTTCAAAAAAATTATATAGCATTGCATTATAAAAAGAATTGTGAAGTAATAAATTTTGTCTTGTCTGATTAATAGGGTCAGGTGGGATAAAGTAAAAACAGCCCATTTTTCATTGAAATTTAATTGGCAAGAAAATTATTAATTGAATTGGTAAAATACTGATATAAAGTATGCAAATGAACTTCACTCACAAAATTTGAAGAAATATTTCACAAAAACATTCAAATTAGTACTAATAATGTTATTTTAAAACATATTGTCAATTAACTATTTTATCTGATGGTATGTGGTAAAATAAAAGACAATTCCAACAGAAAGTTTATTTGTTTTTATTAATTGCCAAAATAATAATTATATAACTTAAATTTTAAAAAGTTGAACAGAGAAAATCCCGATTTTTTTAAAACATGCATAAAAGAAACCTGTAATAAATTTTGATAATTAAAAATCATCTTTTATCACATAAGTAAATTGCAACTGTAATTTATTTTCCCAAATTCTGTTATTAAATTACAAATTTATTTTCCCTACAAAATACAAAATTTTATTTATTATAATAATGCATTGATATATATACATATATATATGTAATACACGGCATTACATATTTCTGATATTCTAATTTCATTTTATAAGAAATATTCATTTTTCCCCCCAATGTCTTCAGAATTCAAAAAACATTTTAAAAAGAAAATTTCTTTTTTTTTAACTACCGGCAGATGGCGGAACAGAGCATATAAACGTTTGTTTTAATATTTTAAAAGTTCAAGACGAATGAATCAATTGTTTACTTTCATATAGGGATAGATAAAGCTACCAATCTAATTATTTTAACTCAAGTTATCGCAGCTGAATATTAGATAATTGAATGTAATCTCTTATAAATATTAATTTATTTTGAATAATCTGTCTAAAAATGTAACTTTTGCGAATAGTGGAAAAGAAAGCACGTTTTACTCAACGTTTTAAGATTGAAAATCAAGTCAACATTCACTTTCACTCGTGTGTCGTGATGCCACATGTACAACACAAATTCCAAATCCAGAAGCAGTTGAATGACTCTTTGAACGAATCATTAAAAAAGACGGTCGACATCCGATTTTGCTCTGAAAATATTTGTAAAAACCATAATAAAGCTTTTAAATAATTTGAAATACGTTTGTTTTTAGAAAGGAAACGTTAATCCGGTACAAAATAACTCACGGGAATCACCGAATATAGCTATATTCACTGAACACCATAAAGTGTTCTCATTGGTCAGAAAATAGATAGCCTTGAAAAACAGAGGTAATTTTTCGCGATATTTTTAACCGTGTATACTGAATTCAAACTGTAAATAAATGTAAACAAAAGTGAAAAACGTATTTCAAAATATTAATATGCTTTTGCAAAATATTTTAAGAGCATTTAATGAATAGCTGAAAGAGTCATTCATTTGTTTTTGGATTTGTAATTTGTGCTTATGAATGGCAACGGTAATCGCTTGTATACATCGGAACCCTGTTGTTGGTATCTGGTTATTTTTAAATTAGATCTTAAAGCGTTATAATTGTATACTTTTTGAAGGTTTGAGAAAAATTGAAGAAGAATATGTTACACAACAAATAGATAGACAGATTAAATAAGGCAGTCGGCAAATACGGCATCGGAATACTTAAGCCTAACGTGGCCGCGTTTGGATTATCAGGAAACGGATGAGTTCAACCCCGGAAGCGTTATACATTTTGTGTCATTCTATGTATAATACTGCAACATATTTTGAAAAAGTGTTGTTTTGGTAAAATAATGCTAAGCTACAAATTTGCTTTTTGAATCACGTTTTAATAACATGCTGTAGAATTAAAAAATATATTCATTTGTTTAAGTAATCTGTAATATCTATGAAATAATAATTTTCAACTATATTAACTGGCAAAATTGTGATTTGATATATTAGGGAAATTGGAAAAATCCCATTTAAATCATTTAACCTGACAACCCAAATAAATACTTAGTAAATTAATTGAAAATAAATTGCATTGTGTAAATCTGTTTATGCCTAAAGGTTATACATTAATTGTAAAGAACATGAATAAATAGGAAGAACTACATATTGTGATTTTTGAATTGAGAAAATTATTTCTTAATAAAACTGAAATTTATTCAAAAAAAAAAAAAAAAAAGTAGCTTTATTCTTCTTCAAAATTTGAATAAGCTGAAGCCATATGAAACAAAAATTCATATTGTACCTGCAAATAATAATAAAAGTTTAGTTGTATTATTTGTAAAAACAAATTTTTCAAGCAATGAAAAAATACAGCATTGAACAAAATATAATTTTTGGCTTTTTCTATAGTAGTTGAAAAATGAACTTCAACTTGTCTGTCGTCACACTGTACATTTTAAAAATATTAATAAAATGGTTTGAATAGCTACATTTCTGAACTCTGAACTAAAATCTTGCATAGATAGGTTGTACCTGAGTCGAACCTGAAAAATCTGTTTAAAATTGACCCGAACTTGACACACTTCAACACAAAATATTCAAACCCAAAAGAAAGTTGATCCATATTTTAATACAATTATGGATAAGTAATTTTACATATCTCTAACACAAATTTTCTCTTTTGTATAAAAATGAACATACTCATTAAATATTCAAATGTATAGGGTCATCCGGTGTAAAATGGGTATAAAATACAGCTTTTTTAATTTTAATGTTTCATAGCAGAAACAATATGAAATATAATCATTTTTGTTCAGTATTTTTTACATTATATATCTTAGGTCTAAATTAAGCATAATTTTTCTGTAAAAGACTATATCTATTTTACCCTGGTGTCTCAGTACTGTTTGTCCTCTTTTAATCCACCCAATTTAATAATTTAGTATAGTTAGCACATGTGTTTTAATTTATGGCTGAAAATATGGTACTTTGATTTAACAGGATTTTTGAGAAATTGTCTGTTAACAGTGATTTTTAATGTATACATTTCCACGTGTAGCGTGGATAAGATGTTTGCGATTTATTTATAGCCTAATTTCATATAACAAAGCATAGTTTCAGTTTTAAACATGGGATCAATAACAATTTGCTCTCAAAGGTCTTTCAGTTTTTATCATTATCAATCTTCATACATTCATATCTTGACCCCAACTCGCAAAAAAAAAAAAAGGCTTATACCCATTAGGGTGTCTCAAAATTCAATGTAAAAAAAAAAATTATTTTTTATAAAGGTGGGTCTCACCCTCTAAAAAGTTTCTTCTTCTCCTATTATTAAAATATATGAAGTTAGAGCTCATTTGAAAAAGATTAAGAGGTCCCTCAAGGTCACACAAGTTCACTGATTTATGTAAAAATATGGAATTTTAATCAAAAACATAAGTTATGATCAATTATATATTATTTTATTTCTATTAATAAATTTTTAGAATCTATTATAACTTATAACAAAAAATATAATAAAAAGCACAGCTAATTAGAAAAACATAGCTTGAAACTGCACCTGCTAATTTTATATACATATACTTTCACCATACTCAGAAGTTTTCGATCATTGATAGTTCTGTTCTTGTATACAATAACACTGCATCATTTTGGGAAAAATCAAGTTTGTCATTAAGGCATAAACAGCATATCTTAAAAAAATATTAAAGATTTATATGGCAAACTAGTGCGTTTAATGAGAAATAGAAAAAGGAATAATGCAAAAGAGCAAGAGAATCAAAAAATGTATAGCAAAAATTTGGTTATGTTATTTGACATAAGTCACGATAATTTGGAACAGCTTATTAAAAATGAAGAGGATTCTCAGTTTCTCAAGTTACAAAGAGAATATAGTAGACCGGGCAGCACAGACAATCACCTCATCGAGTTCATGGCTGAAATTCCAGAATTATTTAAAACTCAATTCGCCTATTAAAATGCAATCTTGGTGGAAAACATCTGAAAACCCAATTTTAGCGGTTGACTCGCAGTTTTAGTATTGTATTTTCCTGCTCCCAGTCCTCCATGTTTTCATACCTTTGGGTGTACGAAAACACAATGATAAACCTACGATTCAATCGCTAAAATCGGGATTTCAGGTGTTACTGTTAGGGAAATTTATCCTTAAATGAAACAAGAAAAATCGACTGTTTACCAGTGTTAGTTTCCTCTCTAAAAGATAATACAAAACTTCTTGGAATTCCGAAGCTGTTATCTGGTACCGGGGAAGCAGCATCTAATGTATTTTTTTTTTTATTTTTACAGTCATGGAAATGTGATTATCAGGTTATTGGTATGTGCTTTGACACAGCTGTTTCAAATACAAGAAAGGTCAAAGGAACATGTGTTCTTCTTGAATAGAAAAATAGAAGAATACTTCTGTGGTTAGCCTGTAGACGCATGTTTGAAGTGTTACTTTCAGATATATTTAAAGTAGGTCTTAGACTGTCAAGTGGACCTGAAATTATTATGTTTAAAAGATTTCGAAAAAAAAAAAAAAAAATGGATTAAAGTTAACCACTCAACTCACAATATCAAAAAATTCATTGATAGCAGCACCCGACGCTTTGAAATTTTTTATTACGAATCATCTTCAGGCAGTTGCTAAACACTTCCTGCAGATGATTACATGGATCTGTAAAATCTTTCTGCTTTTACGATTGGAATAGATGTGAACAATATTATTTGGAAAACAAGTGCTCTCTACAGAACTCGATGGATGGCAAAAGTTATTCATTAAAAAATGAACTAATGTTGATGTAAATGAATAATTGACACCTCAAAAATTCCAAAGCCTTCCAAGATTCAATCATCTGTTCTATGTTTATACATTCAATCATGGTACAGTGTCAGTCTATTGTAATTGCACCAGCGAATGGCATTTTAGTGATACAAAGATTATATGAATATGATTGATTATGTACAACTACACAAAACAAGATTAAAGAAGATTCTACATCACTCCTGATATTTAAATGAAGAACTTGCCACTCTTTGTTCATTTTCAAATCTTCTTAATGCCAAGGAGAAATATATAATAGTAAAGCTTATGAAAAAAAAGAATTTGTACTTATTATAGAAACTTCATTTAAAATTTTTCAACTTAAATATCTCTCGCAGCTTCTTTCACACCGCATAGATAGACGACAGCTTCCTAAGTGTGTTGGTTAAGAAATCGGCAGAAGCACATCCCTTTTAAAGAAGCTGAAGAAATTGTTAAAATTTTTCCATGTGTTAAGGACTATGCTGAGTGAGGCATAGCATTAATTGAAATTTTTAATGATGTAACAAAAGATGAAGATCAAAAACAGTATTTATTGCAAGTAGTTGAAATGCATAAAAAGAACTTCGAGAAGTGCAACCGTAAAGATCTTCAAAATATGTAAAAATGATTAGTTATGTTATTTATAGAATGTTATGCAACATTTTCCTCTTTATTGTCTTCTTAAATTTTACAGGTGTATTTTTCTATATAATATTCTCTTTACATTGCATCCTGAGATTTTGGATAAAGTTCATTTTTAGTCACTTTCTTAGTAATTTTTCTTACATATACTTCACTAAATATTACCAAGAGGGTACATTTTTTAGAAACAGCATATTAAATACATGTAACTTAAAAAATAATTATAGATATTTTAAAAATAGTAATTTTGTAAGTAACTGTAAAACATTATGGAATTAAAACTATTTTTTAAGCTTTTTGGTGACCTTGAGGGACCTCTAAATATTTTTTTTTTCAGCTGAAGTTTTACTAGAGGTTTTAAGTATCCCAAAGGAAACTTTTTAGGGGGTGAGAGTCCAAATTTTTAAAAATTTATTTTTTTGGGACACCCTAATACCCATTTTACCCCATGTGACAAAAAGTGCTATAAAATTTTTGTGAGTAAATAAATTTTCATTTTTTGAGTTTTCTATTAGAAAAATCCTTCTTTAAATCCAAACAGTGTATTTTTAAAATTCTTCCCGTATATTTTTCTGGAAAGAAGTTTCTCATTCACTAAAAACACTTTGTTCTATCTTCTGAAAAACAAACTGGCTGCCAAACCCAGTATATATGTTGCTAGTTTGTTTCTACCAAGTTTAAATATTGCCAGATATGTGAGCATTTCATTCATACTTTTAATTTTTCAAAAAAATTTATCTGGTAAAATAATAAATGTATATAAAATATACCCATTTTACCCCGGGACCCCCTAGTTTTTTCACTTTAAAAATATTCAGGGCGTTCTTTTGAAAATCCGGATCAGTCCGAAAGAATAAAAATTAAACCCAAAATTGACACGATGTGAACTGCACATCTTGTAAAATCGTGTTACAAAATCCGATGCAGGACTTTCCTGGACCTCTCAAGTGATAAAATGCTTTTTTCATTTTTTGAAATATCTTGATACATTTAAATCTTTTTTTTTTTCTTTCACATATTATTGCAATAAAACAACATTGAAGGTCAAGTTAATATGACTAAGTGGATCTGTAAGACCCATAGTGAGCATGCCAAAGTTAAGTACAGTAAAGCATTTAAATAAGACACCTGAAGAGTGCAGAATTTTTTTTTTTTTTTGTCGAGGTGTCTTGCTATTAGGAAAAGCTTAGGCATTCACAAAATCACAAAAACATGCTCAATCTATCATTAATTTTACTCAATTAACTGTATTATATCTATAAAATTACATTTCTTCTATACACTGTAAAGGGAAAAAATAGGGTTAAATCGACTGGCAATTTGGATGCCCAGCTATTTTATTGTGCTAAAAAAAAGAAAGAAAGAAAAAAAAAGCAAAATATACATTGAAATTCTTCTACAGAAAAATTAGCTATTAATCATGCAAATTTTCATGGTAAAAAATGCTGGCAGTCAAACTGCCAAAAAGATTTGCTGTAATTTTTTTTCCACCTTTTTTTTCTCCTTGCATTGTACTAACAAGGAAACTTTTTAATACATAAAATTTGAACTACATAAAAAAGTAGTTCATGAAATAAGGAGAAAATGAGCTACTATTAGGTTTTCAGTAAATAACATTAGAAGAAAGTACCAAATATGTAACTAATTTATATTACTTTAATTCTTGGCAAGATAACTGATCTTTGAATTATGTAGTTTATGATGAATTTTTAAATCTTAAATGATGATATAAATGAACAGACACCATTATGCCAAATTTTGGTGATTAATATGTTTTATATTCCATTTGTTGCAATTGCATAGTTAATTTTCACGTTATCAGTTTTCTATTTTCATCTGTATTTTTTCATAAACATTGGCTTTAATATGTTCAAAGACTTCTATTATATGACTAATCAAACTTAAAAATATTTGTTTTATCAGTGCTTTAAAAGTGATATGCAAATATACCTATATTTTACTTTTTTATTGCATTCTTACGCAGTTTTGTTAGGATTTTTAGATGTAAAAAAATCTGCTATAAACGTTTATTCTTTGTGATTACAAATAAATTGTTTTCCAATTTGGAGTTTCAAATCCCTCTGCAATTTTAATGTTTTAAATCAACTTTTAAAAAAATTGTGCATAATATCACTGTATCTTGCTGCTTCTTGAAAATTTTCGATATAGGATAAATCTTCTTTTTTTGTATATGATTTATAATTGACAGTCAGCATTTTTTGGAGATTCCAAATAAGAAAAATCATATACATCAGAGATTATTCTTCACTGTGTAACTCATCATCAATCTGCATAAAATGGTCAGCAGTTTCCTTCATTGCATTATAGTCAACAAGTAAATATATTTGCAGTGCATTTTAATGATGCATAAATAATCAAACACAAAATTATTATGCATTTATGAGGTGTGCTAAAACATGTTTTCTATTGAATATGGTGTGCAAAGCATTTTATTTATAGTTTGTGTACAGAGACACTCAAATAATTCCATTACTTTATAATGTATGGAGAAAAATCATTTGCAATGTATTTTAATTATGTTACACTATTTTAAACATAATTGAAATCACTATACATTACTAAGGTGTGCTGTAAAGATGCTTACTGTAAAGTATGGTGTGTGTAGCATTTATCATTCACTTACGGCAGACATGTCCAATATGTTGCCTGCAGGTCATACTTGACCTGCCGACAATTTATCTGTGTACAAAGCCTTTGGCATTTCCTCTGTGTTTGATTTATTTTGTTTGATGCAGAAAATATACTTGTCATGAACACACCTGCACTGACTGTACCTGCAATGTTGCCAAGTTAAAGAAATTTTTATTAAAAATATCTCTCACTATTTCAGAATGGTAATATTTGCTTTATTTATTGACAGGCATTCCATGATAAAATAAAGGAAATATTATTAGTAAAAAAAATGGAAGCTATCTGTATGTCCATTGTTACTCTTGTGACCATTAGAGTAGATTTTTAGAAATACTTCTAATTATTACAAAATATAATTAGAATAAAACTGATATAACCAATTAAATACCATTTGTGTTCCACTCACATAAAATATATCCAATTTGTAACAAAAAGCATTTTACTTGTCCGCAACACAATGGTATTTAACTGGTTATTTCAGTTTTTATCTTAATTATATTTTGTAATAAAATAATTGAAAGCATTTATGAAAATTTACTCTAATGGTCACAAGAGTAATGAATGCATGTACCCATATATGAAATGCAAATTGGAATTTCGAAAATTCTATTTGAAGAATATAAGCACTTTTAAGGACCATACGAACTCTGCTTGAGATGTCTCTGGGAATTATGGGGAGAGGGGGTTTGCTTTTTGATATCATCATCATTTTTGATCCAATCAAACTTTTCTTTTTCTTTACATCCAAAAATAGATTTATCAAACTTCATTCAGATTCAGTTAGACGTTGACATAAGTTGTTGCTGATTAGGTTTTGGTGTAAATCACCCAACAAGTGGTGCTGCCATGCTGCATTTTGCAGGATTTACACAATTTTAGCAATAGTCATATCGCAAGAACTAATGCAAAGAATTTCATATCTTTAGAATCCTCATGATGGGCATAGATTGTCATTTAATTTTGGCACTCTGATAGCAAATGTTGAAGTATTAACATGTATGAAGTAGAAGAACGTTTTGAGATTAGCAGAAGAAAAAAACTAGTCAGATGTGCCATAATTTATTTTAAAATTTTCTAAATTTCTACTGCCACACACTGAAATTCCCCCCTTCCTAGCCATTTGAATGTTTAAAACTTGTATTTACAAAAA
Source organism: Maratus speciosus (assembly GCA_963932465.1). Classification (NCBI taxonomy): domain Eukaryota; kingdom Metazoa; phylum Arthropoda; class Arachnida; order Araneae; family Salticidae; genus Maratus; species Maratus speciosus. The sequence continues at coordinate 443,835,200 of OZ010790.1, read as the reverse complement.
TAAAACTCTTTATTAAAAAATGTATATTATAATTTATTAGTTTATTTAAATTGTGGATCCTCACATTTTTTTGGTTTTGGTCCTTAAAAGTCCGTGATTTTTATTTAAAGAAATGTGTTTGAACCCAGTATGCAGTGCTAATTTATAATATTTAAATGTTAAAATAAATAAATAAATAGCTTTTTGAGTAGCTTTGAAAGTGACATGAATTTTCATTTCTGTGAAAAATAAATAAAAAATCAAAAATATTGGAGGAATACATAATCTAATACAAGGATTTTGTATTTGAGCTCACTAAGTATTTTCATTACTTGTCAGCAAATATGTCATTAAATGAGTCCTACATGATCTTATCTTTATTTCCTTTTGACAGATATACTCATAATCACATACATCATAATAATTTTAAAAATTAAAGATATCAATGTGAAAAAAAAAAAAAAAAAAAAAAAAAAAAAAATTAAAGGTGAACATTACAGATTGACAAAACTCAATTTTCAATAAAAACTGAAATTTTATGTTTGATATGTAGAAACTCTGTTGGAGTTTGCGAATAATGTACTCGGAAATATTTAGAAAATTCACAATATCTAGAAAAACTTTGCAAATATAAATTGTTAGATACTTCATTAAAAAAATGCATTCATGAGGACATTACAGATAATGCATCTGCTTAAAAAACAGAAAACTCTTACATTCAATTGTACACAAGTCAAAATCATTCACTGCAAAGTAGAAGAAATGATGTCCTGAGCAGTTAGACATTTGAAAACAATATAAAATGAATTACATAAATAGCATTGCTAGAAAGATTCATTATATAGCTAAAAGTTTCAATAATAAAAACATCTATAATTTCTATATTTGCTGAAATTTTATGAAAATACAGGCACACGGAATTTCATTCTATTGGCAGTTTTTATTCGAAGACATGATGTGTACTTAAAAATAAATGTGTGTGTGAGGAGCTTCTGTAAATTATTCCTATTCTCTATACAACCACCATAGATATTTTTGACTTAATTATGAAAAATTTAACTTAATAAATAATGCTTGTTGCAATAGGCAAATAACAATGGTTTTATAAAGAAGAGCAATTTCAACCAGGAAAATGTAAAGATCGAAGTGATGCAATTAATAATACATTTTTGTAAAATTTTGATTGCGATTTAGATTTTTAAATGCCAGATATTTGTTTAAAATCATTTTATTTTTATCTGAACATATTTTTTACCTATGTTCGGCAGCACATGTTACATGGTGTATATAAATTTTATTGATCAAATACAGGGCTAATCAAATTAAGTATTACTACCTATGGGCATGAATTGCTTAAGGGTGGTTTTTAATTGTGGTATGGTTCCTGCTGAACTATATTTAGTATACTAAGCAAGCTTTGCCAAAGTGGATTCTATTCACTGATGTGGTTAGTAAGTTTGATTTTCTACCAGCCAGATACAAAACCTACTAGCCATAAACCTAAGCTTGAGAAATGTTTCATGAAACAGTTTTTATGCTGTGCAATTTTTTAAAAGAAAGCTGATCAAAAGATACTTAGTATATAATAAAAATTTTGTTTGCAGTTATTTGAAATGCCATGTTTTACAGGCAGAGGCTTTATTTTAACATCACTAGTTTTCTTCCCATCTTACCCATTTTAGGCCAAGCATAGAAATTTTATAAAATGTGGTATTTTCATTGAAATATGCTTAAATTACATTCATTAAGACAAAAAAAAAAGTTTCGTGCATGACAAATAATATTTTATTTGAGAAATAAAATGCATTCGGTCAATGGTGCGCTAACGCAACATTAAATTTAAAATTAATAAATTTTAATTTTTTTATGAAATTTTGTTTTATTATCATGGAAGACGGTAGTATTTCGAGTGACGCAGCCTTAAGCCTAAAATAGTATCGTATCGTATCGTATCGTATCATAGAATTCGTAGATGGCGGAACTCATATATACAACTAACTCGACATCAAAGAAAACGCGAAAAGCCGCCTTTTAATAACTCAGCTGATATATGTCTTATTGTTCTGAATTTTCTAGAACAGTCTTATATCTGCAGTCTAATCGTATACTGAAATTTTTGCATTTCTACGTGCAGTATATTTTGAGATCTAAATAGCCATTTTTAAAGTGAAAACGTTGGTATAATATCGAGGAAGTTCCTAATTTGAAAATCTCGAAAACGGTTCTAACGATTATTTTTAAATTGATACATAGTATAACTGTGATTAAGGCGAGGTGAATAACACTTTTCTTTTTTCTGGGAAAACTCTTGTTCGTTAAATAATTCGATTTTTTTCTCTCTCGAAAATGACACGGGCGATTTTTTAAAAATCAAATAAATATGTTTCAGATGAACCAAATAACAATTTACTTGTTTCCAGCAAGACTCTTGTTCGTTTTATAATGCGCATGAAAAATCGGACTATATTTCTTCGCCATTCTATGGAAATTTCACCGAAAATGCATGACACTGTATTCATACACATGCTTTCTTTTTAACCACTTTTGGGGAGAAAAATTTTGTCTTCCCACTGGCTGAGTGGCTAAGGGCCATCGTTTACTGACCTTAAGATAGGCAGTTCGATACTCGCTGGTACGTGTTTTCACATGTGAATGTTTTTTTTTTTTTTTTAAAGTCTGCTAGTTGACCATTATTCTCAGTTCCTTTGTAATTTTTTTAATTGCTATTAAGTTAAATAAAATTACAATTATAATGACGCCAATTTGATGATGATTATTTCTTGGCAATTTTTCAACAATAAAAATATTACCATAAATTTTATAAATATATTTAATTTCAATCACTTTACAAAAAATATACATTAATAATTATTATTTGAATATAAATCACACGATCAGAAACGTAAAAAAATAATTCATTTCAGCTCTTCTTTTTATAATATCATTTTTTATTATTATGACGGTCAATCAATATATAATCACTGACATCCATAATATTATTATTATTATTTTCCTTGCATAAAAGCTATTGTGATGTAATAATTCTTTTATAATAAATAATTTAGTTGAAATGTTTTATTTATAAATATCAATGAAGTTTGATAACCCCGAGACAATTCTTTTTTATTTAACTTTGCAATATTTACAGTTTACATAATAAGCATATCAGAATTCTGGTGTCGCCATCTTTTGACGCAATTGCGTAGTATTATAGAGAAATGTTTGATAAAAATGTTGAATTAGACAGTTTTTAAATCGAAGAATTATTTTAAGAGATATTTAATGTTAAATCTGGATAAAATTGTCTCATTAAAAAAGTCTCATAGGAAAAAAAAATATACATGGGAATTTAATCATTTTCATTCAATTTAATCATTCAATAGAAACTCGAAGTTTGCAGAGTGCATTTATTATTCTTAACTTGCCTAATTTTTTGACGCTTTATTTCAATTTTAAATTAAAATTTTCAGAATTTCCAGAGATATTTTTTACATATTTTAGAAAAGGTTATTTTAAATTGTTGCCAAATGTTAAAACAACGCAAAGAATAATATATCCTTTAAATTAAAAATTTATTCACACGTGACTATTATAAACAGAAAAAAATCCTTTTAAATTAGAATTAAATGATAACGTGTTAAAAGCAGGAAAATATTAATGTTCTGATTAAGTACTATATAGCAGAGTGCAATTACTTTAAAAATTAATGAATTCTAACTGTCTTTAATTTCTTAACACAATACCTATTAACTCCCATCTTCTTAGTAGAAAATAAAATGTCTACTTACAAATTTGAAGAGACTTGTAGCAGAAATGAGATAGATGACTCACAATGATACATACTAGAAATGAAGACTTCATTAAATAAAAACTAACATCTTTTTATTTAGGCATATCAGGAAACATCTTCAATTTATACACTTGTAACACCAAAGCAAGAACTAGATGACATGAATGAGAAACTCTCTCATTTTATAATGGTTTGCAACCAATCACAACTAGCCAGCACATGCTGGAACTCTTTTGCATAAACAACAGAAAGTTGAGTAACACTGCAACCTGAAAAACATGTCAACAAAGTTTAACTGATACCTTGTTGGTAACCAACCAACCATTCAATCAATTAACTATGAATTTAACTGAAAACCATAAAAACAAAATGTAAACAATATGGATGCCAGCATGCTGTTGAAGTTAAGTGTTAGTTTTGTTAGTAAGTTAGTAGTTTTTATCATTGAAATAAAGTAAAAGGTACCTTTTTAAATAAAACACTTAATACAAGAAATAAAGTTGAAAAATGATGGAAAAAACTTAATAAAAAGTGTGGTTCTTCCACAAAATGCCCCCCTTTTCCAGCATTTTTCATTTACTAAACACTTTCAAAAATAAATGTAAATGTACTAGGCAAAATACATATGTACAATACACAATTGAAAAATATTTACTTTAAAAAAAAGTTCATCAGTTCATGATTTTTAAGTTCAAAAAAGTTTTTTTTTTTTTTTTCTTCAGCATAAGTAAGCAGATCTAAGTTTCATAAATAAGTCCTTGCACAGAGACTTTGTAAGGAGATCAGCTAAATTGTCTTTAGACTTAACGTGAATAATGTCAAACACATTCTGTAGATATAAGTCTCTTACGAACATGTATTTTAAATCTATGTATCTATTTCTGATATTCTCAGCTCGGTTCTTAATGAACTGTATAGCTGCAGCATTGTCACACTTCAATATTGGTTTTTGGTTACCAATAATATTTGAATCAAGGTTAAAAGTAGAATACAGTTGCTCTAAGGTTGAATTCAAGTACTTCAGTTCTTTAGCAGCTTCTGAGGCTGCAATAAATTCCGATTCCATCGGAGACATAGCTGCACAGGTCTGTTTCACCACACGCCATGTTATCGGGAGGCCATTTAAGAAAATAGAGTAGCCAGTCCAGGATCGGCGGTCACTCGGGTCACTAGCCCAGCTAGCATCAACATAGGCAGAGAGCTGAGTGGGAGGGTCTTGAGGGTGCATTTGGATTCCTAATTCCTTCGTAGTTCCAAGGTAGCACAGGATTTGTTGAAGGCATTTCCAATGCATAGGTCCAGGATTTTCAACAAATTGTGAAAGAGCTGCTACTCCATAGCTGATATCGGGTCTGCAACGTCCGGAAATGTAGAGCAGGCATCCCAGTAAATTTCTGTATGGAACATCTTCCATCTGGTTGTCATCAGTCGGCATATCTTTCCTAAAAGGAACAACTCCAGGTTGGAGAGGAAGAGAGATTTTAGTAAAGTTTTTAAAATTAAATTTTTCAAGACATTTCTCAATGTACTCTTTACAATGAATTTTCATGGAGTCTCCTGTCATATCAAATTCAATACCCAAAAGTTTAGAAATGGGCCCCATATTCTCGACTTCATATAAACTTTTTATAAGAGAAACTACTTCTTTTAAAATTATTTCATTTTCAGCAAATATCGGCAGGTCGTCCACATATACTAGTACCACTGCTTTTCTTTTATAAGAATAAGCACAAGTAAGTCCTGGTATTTCATTAAAACCATTACTTGTGAGTTTATTGTGCAATTCTTCATACCAACACCTTCCCGACTGATGAAGGCCATATAATGCTTTATGTAATTTTAAGACATGGTTTTCCTTTCCAAGTGTTATGTAATCTGCAGGTTGTCTTATGTATATATCTTTATCTATGGCTCCATATAAATATGCACATCGTACATCTAGAAGACAATGCTTCCACCCCAAAATACATATGAATAAAGCTATAAAAAGTCTGATTAATAGGAAGTTAACCACTGGACTGAATGTTTCTTCATAATCCAGTCCTTCTCTCTGGTTATTCCCCAAGGCTACTAATCTTGCTTTAAAGTTTCCAAACCCATCGCTGGCTTTTCTTTTAAGAGTATATACCCACTTAGTACCTAAAATTTTACAGTTTTCTGGTTGTGGAACTAATGTCCATACATTTCGGTCGATCATAGTTTTAATTTCTGCATCCATTGCCTCTTTCCAAAACTTAGCTTCAGGGAGCGTTTTTGCTTGATTCGGAGATCTTGGTATTATGATTTCTGCACAGCAGGTTTCCTCACTATCTGGTACATTAGTGTTACTTTCCATTTTTAAGATAATAGGACCCTCATATTCATCTTTATATGAAAAGCTTATTAGATCTTTGTCATAAATTATTTTATTTTTCTGACAATACTCTTGCATTTCTCTTTGGCTTCTTAAAGTCTTCCCATCAGGTGTAAAAATATAAATGTCAAATTTTCCCTTTGAGGCTCCTTTACTTCTTATTGTTCTTATCCTATGAAATTTAACTGTATTTGATTCTGGTTCAGGACTTGGGGTGAGTGATCGAGGTTCTTCTTTTAATTCAATCGCTTTTTCTAAGTCATCTTTGGTTGGTTGGGATAAAGGCACTGATTTTGGATCAACTTGTAATTCGGGACTTGAAACACTGTTTCTTATGTTGGCCCCCAAATCATCATCATCGTCAAATTCCGAGGAAATATTATGACCCTCTTTTGCTTTTCCTAGCACTGCTTCGTCAAAAGTCACATGTTTACTTTCTACAATGGTATTTTCATCAGGGATCCATATTCTATAACCACTCGTCCCATACCCATATCCTACAAAAATGCCTTTCTTGGCACGAGGCTGAAATTTATTTCTTTTCTGTGGGGGTTGATGGACATAGGCTGTACAGCCATATCTCTTAAGATGATTTATTGATGGCTTTTTATTATACCACCGCCTGAAGGGGATGGCATTTATGGTAGTGTGAAATGTTCTATTTCTTATGTAATTAACTGTCATCATGGCTTCTAGCCAAAAATCATCTGTTAAATTAGCTGAATGTATTAATGTTCTCATTCCATCAAACAGCACACGATTGTATCGCTCTGCACAGCCGTTCATTTGCGGCGAGTAAATCGTGGTGTGTTCGTGTTTGATTCCAAGATTTTCTAAAAATTTTTCTAATGGTCGGTTACAGTATTCTAACCCATTATCTGTTCTGACAGTTTTAACTTTCTTTCCAGTTTGCCTTTCTACCATAGCTATAAAATCTTTAAATTTACTATAAACTTCATCCTTATTTCGTAGTGGGTAACAGAAAGCCCTGCGGCTATAATCATCAATAAATGTTAAAACATATCTATAGCCTTGTTTTGTTGTAACTGGAGCCGGACCCCACACATCGCTGTGTATAAGTTCTAATAGCTCTCTAGATCTAATTTGTGGTAATTTTGGGTGGACAGCTCTAGTACTTTTCCCTATTACACATGATTCACATCGTGTTTCATCACCTTTAAGTTTTCCAGGATTTTGTACGAGATTTTTATTAAACATATCTTTCAAAGTGCTTAAGTTTACATGTGCCAGTCGCTCATGCCAGAGCATGATGTTATTCCTGTCTAAAGCATATGAACTATTATAATTGTTCTCTTTACTTAAGTTTACTTTATGTTGTGTCTTAAGTGTTTCATTTTTCCCTTTAAATTGAAAGTTTTCTTTAGCAGGCCAGCCTTTTATAGTGTAAAAATTACCCTTTAATTTAGCACTCCATAAGTATTTCCATCTAGGTGAAAAAATTTGAAAACCTTTATTTAGTCGGGCATGCATTTTCACCTTATCCATTTTAGACATACTCATTAAATTTCTATGAATAGAAGGAACGTATAAAACATCATGTAAATTTACAGTCATTATTTTATTTCGGTCTTTAATATTAAATTCAACTTCACCAATACCCTGTACTGTGTGGGGAGTGGTTCCCATACGTACTACTGCACCTGCTGGAGGCTTTCTTAATTTTGTAAAAAATTCTTTATTTTGGCATACATGTGCCGATGATGCACTATCTAAAGTCCATTCTCTATTTGCGGGGAAAAGTTCATTTGCATAACACTTATCTACCATAAATTCAGAGACGAAAGAACCGACTCCAGGTTTAGTTCTAGAAACTAAAGTTTTGTTTTTACAAAATTTAGCAAAATGATCACTTTTACCACATAAAAAACAAGTTAACTTTTTCCTTATGCCTGGCTTAATTGTAATTGGTTTACTAGGATTTAATTTATCTTTACTTTCAACAGTTAATGAACATTCTTGTTTTTGAAGATCACGGAAATTTCGCCGATTATATTCCTTTAAAATTTCTGCCTTTAAATTGTCAAACTTAAATTTAGACTCGACACAATTTTCAAATTCCCTTGCAAGGTAATCATATTCCTCTGGCAGGCACTGTAACAATTGATAACACCTATGATCTTCAGTAATAGATTCCCCAGAATCACTTAACTTTCTATAACAATCCTCAAACCTAGCTATAAATGTAGGTAACTCTTCATCAGGAAGAATTCTTAAATTTCTAAACTCTGCAAGCCTATATGCTTTTAAGGACCTACACTCAATTTCTAAATTTGTTTTAAGTGTATCCCATATAACTGAAGGATCACTTAAATGATTTATTTGAAGCTCAACTTCTCTGCTACAATATGTTTTCAATAGACCAGCGGCCTTGCTTTTACTTTGATTCAATTTAAATTTATCAATTTCACCTAAGTCATCTACTTTTGGCCATTTACTCTTATCTATCCAAATTATTAAACCCTCTGACTCTAGTATCCTCTTTACATTTGTTACCCAAGAATGGTAATTATGTCTTGTCAATAGGAATTGAGGGTTAGGGCTAGCAGCCATGTTTGTTTACAAACACTGAAATATTTCCAAGTTAAAACTCATCAAATTCTGCCTTTAAAATGGTGCAATACTGGGTTCCATAACCCTTTGTTCTGATTAAGTACTATATAGCAGAGTGCAATTACTTTAAAAATTAATGAATTCTAACTGTCTTTAATTTCTTAACACAATACCTATTAACTCCCATCTTCTTAGTAGAAAATAAAATGTCTACTTACAAATTTGAAGAGACTTGTAGCAGAAATGAGATAGATGACTCACAATGATACATACTAGAAATGAAGACTTCATTAAATAAAAACTAACATCTTTTTATTTAGGCATATCAGGAAACATCTTCAATTTATACACTTGTAACACCAAAGCAAGAACTAGATGACATGAATGAGAAACTCTCTCATTTTATAATGGTTTGCAACCAATCACAACTAGCCAGCACATGCTGGAACTCTTTTGCATAAACAACAGAAAGTTGAGTAACACTGCAACCTGAAAAACATGTCAACAAAGTTTAACTGATACCTTGTTGGTAACCAACCAACCATTCAATCAATTAACTATGAATTTAACTGAAAACCATAAAAACAAAATGTAAACAATATGGATGCCAGCATGCTGTTGAAGTTAAGTGTTAGTTTTGTTAGTAAGTTAGTAGTTTTTATCATTGAAATAAAGTAAAAGGTACCTTTTTAAATAAAACACTTAATACAAGAAATAAAGTTGAAAAATGATGGAAAAAACTTAATAAAAAGTGTGGTTCTTCCACAATTAAACATTACGTCATAAAAATTGTTTTTACAAATGCTTACTTAAAATGAAAGAAAATTATAAAATAATCAATTATTTTCAAATTAGAATTAAATGATTACGCATTAAAAGAAGGAAAACATTGAAAATTACGTCATAAAAATTATATTTACACGTGAATATTAAAAGAAAAAGAAAATTTTTAAATAATAAATTCATTGATATGTGTTAAAAGTCGTAAATGGAGGATATTACGTCATATTGGCCAAAGTGACCAAAACAGTTTACAAAACACATTGCAAAACATATTGCGAAACAGTGTAAATTAAAAAATATATTTATATGAGAGATTTATTTCAAATTTCGAGATGATATTTTTAACTATAGTTGCTAATTATAAGGTAGCGCAAATAATAATATTATCTTTCTAATAATAAAAATATTTTCAGTTGAATGTTACAAAGAGAAAGGAAAGTTTGGTGAAAATTATGTCAGATTTAAAACGTTACATTTAAAATCTCTTATTTAAAATCATTTTCTTATAGCGTTGTTAAAAAATACCATAAAGCAAAGACTCTGTTGACTTAGTTCCTTTTATATTTGGTAATTTTCAAATGTTTAACTAATCTTATTTAATCAAGCAGGGAAACAGCAACTAACATCAGCTGATTCGGTTTTGAAATCCCTCAGTAAAAGGGAAACCCGTTTACAGTAAGATCGCCATTGATTTTTTAATTATACAGAGCAGCCTCGATTATCCGAGCTAATTGGGACTGTTAGTAAATCGGAATCGGAAATCTCGGTTAATAGAAACTGTGTGTAAAAACTCACCGTGCTTGCGAATTTAACATCTCTTTTAAAAAAATATATAGAACGTTTTTTAAATAATAAAAGTAAATATATGTAAAGTTCTGTTTCACAGCTTAACAAATTTAAAAAGAAAATCAACTACCAGTAGTAAATTTTAAAATGCAAATTGAAAAATTTACGAAAGTTCACACAGCCACTGGAAACAAAGCATTGTTCGCTATTGACTTCTCAGGGTCCAATGTTTCTTTGTGGAGTTGAGGGCTTTTGGGGGCAGAAGGCCCTGTATAGCACGGACAGTGAGCTAAAGAGTGTGGTTATTTTTAAGGCTCATTCAAAAGGGAAAAAAAAATATCAGACTTTGTTATCGGCTCGGTTAACAGAAACCTCGATTAATCGAAGCTCGGTTAATCCAGGTTCTACTATAATTCAATCTTCCGTAATCTTTTTAAAGCAGATCAAATTAATGGACTTTAGCACAAAGTCACATAGCTGATAACTGCCATGCTTGTTGGCCACCTTTTTTTTCAAAAAGTTTGCTTCACCTTATTCAATTAATGAGATATCTCCGATAAAAGAAGTCACATTTTCCCGTTCTAAAATACTGGTATCCAAAAATCGTAGCATGTAACTGACACTACAAGTACTCATGGAACTAGACTATTTTCAGTCTGATTTTTATTATAGACTATATAAAATTATTAAAAATATATATTATGATAGGAACTAGCGGGCTTCGTCCGCTATTTACGTTACAGATATAAAAATCATGTTTTTTTTAGGGAAAAAGAAATAAAAACCTATTTGACGATAGGTTTATAAAGACACATTTTGTATTTGTTATATTTCCGGGGATGAGGAGGGGGGGGGGGGCTTTTTTGATTAAATATCGCAATTAGTCTACATGGCAGATATAATTATGATAGACACTAGCGGGCTTCGCCCCTCTATGGCGCCTTATGGGTCCAGCTTCCATAACTCAGAAACTACCTTTCGGACATCAATGCAACAGATTCCAAACGTTATAATTAACTTAATAATCACCCTATATAGCATTAAAGTAAATTTATGAGTACTGCATACTATTTTTTTATCGTAATTTCTGAAGAGAAAAAATTATTTCGGTTTCATTCTTAGGTACTGGTCTGAAAAATTTTGAAAAAGGGGGGAAGGAGGGGACATGAGACTGCTGTTTGTCAAACAACACAACGGGCTCTGGCTTATTCAACTTGGTTTTTGATGACTTCAATTGGAAGGTAGTTTGTTTAAAAGAGTGCATTCCCTGCCCCATGAAAATTGGAACTATTGGTGCTACATCTATGTAAGGATTTAATAATTATAAATTAACATTTTGGATTTATTAATTTAAGGATAAAGTGTTTTTAAAGGAATATCAAATGAAACCCTCTGTGCGATCTGCGATTATACTTACCCAGTTGTTTTTATATACAAACTGCTATAAGGAAAATTGTAATAAAATAGTAAAAATTAAATCTGCATTAAATTCCATAAGTATCTTTTTTTTAATCATTTTATCACTAACCTCAAAAAAGTAATGATATCAGTGCAAAAACCCTTGACGGGTTAAAAGTTTCTGACGCAGCACTTTATCTTATGCTCTAAGAATTTTAAATATGGAACTTAAAAATACTGATATCAAATTTTGAGTGACGTTATGCTATTTCTTAAAAAATATATTTGTATTTATTTCACCATTTTATTTTTGTTTTATTTATAATCGCATGTGCAAAAGTTATGTTCAACATGAAAAGCCGCATAAAATTTTATTCGCTGTTGCTTTATCATTTACATCTCTCATAAATTCAAAATATGTGTTTTAAAAGATATGATATTAAATTTAAGTGACGCCTTGATGTGACTTTAAAAGGTTTGTTTTTTAAAATTCAATTTAAATTATTTTTGACTTGGTTAAAATATTTTTTTTACATCTACACAATACTTTTAATTTTCCAATTCACTGTTAAATATATCACTTTCATTGAATCTATACTATGCATTGAAATGTATTTATTTCAATAAATTGATTTATCTTTTGTGCCACGCTATTCAAAATTGTGAGTAAGATTTATGTAAATGGTTTCTTTGCGTCATTGTGTCCAAACTACATGAAATGTATGAAAAAGGATAGTTTGACGCAAATAAACCATTTACATAAATCTTACTCACAATTTTGAATAGCGTGACACAAAAGATAAATCAATTTATTGAAATAAATACATTTCAATGCATAGTATAGATTCAATGAAAGTGATATATTTAACAGTGAATTGGAAAATTAAAAGTATTGTGTAGATGTAAAAAAAATATTTTAACCAAGTCCAAAAATAATTTAAATTGAATTTTAAAAAACAAACCTTTTAAAGTCACATCAAGGCGTCACTTAAATTTTATATCATATCTTTTAAAACACATATTTTGAATTTATGAGAGATGTAAATGATAAAGCAACAGCGAATAAAATTTTATGCAGCTTTTCATGTTGAACATAACTTTTGCACATGCGATTATAAATAAAACAAAAATAAAATGGTGAAATAAATACAAATATATTTTTTAAGAAATAGCATAACGTCACTCAAAATTTGATATCAGTATTTTTAAGTTCCATATTTAAAATTCTTAGAGCATAAGATAAAGTGCTGCGTCAGAAACTTTTAACCCGTCAAGGGTTTTTGCATTGATTTTATTTACAGAACTTGCAACTTTAATCCATAATAAAAACATATGATTAATCTCAAGTGGAACAATTATACATTTTCAAGAAGTCGAATTTGTCAATAACCGTTTCAATTTTAAAATAATAGTGTATTTTGAAAATTTCTCAACAGAAAGTGTTTACTCCAAATGAATTACTGATATTTTATAGATGTCTCCAGAACCCTTAAAAATAGTAGAAAAATAAAATTAGTGAAAAATATTCATCACAGTGTTAGTAAAAAAATATTTATTGAAATGGTGCGTTTACGCACCTTTGGCCGAAAATGGGTTAATTTCATTGCATTTCTTATTGTTTGAACCAATGTGAATAGATCTTCCCCTTCTGCTGATTATCGAAAGATAATTTACTAAATCTGTCTGGAATAGTATGAAATGTGATTTGTGGATGAAAATACATGTTTGTTTACATGGAGCTGTGTTGATAGGGATTACAAATATAAATTCCATATCTTTTGTAATCCATATTTATGTTCTATATTTATATTCTATCCATCATTTTATAATCTTTTATATAAATGAATAAAATATAAAAGAATTTTTATATTATATTCATTAAATATACAGTATCTGGCATTTATTCTAGAAAATAATGAATAAAAATTCCTTTTGCACACTAATTGGGTAATTCACGTGTATTTTAATCTTGACTATGCTGCTGTCTACCACACCACACACACATTTCCAGAATTTGATTCAGGGAAAGTAAAGGATAATAAGACTTTCTTGCTGCCTCCATATTCACAGTATGAAGCCTCTTTTTAAATGTAGCAGAATATTTTTGTTTCATAACCTCCAGGTATTTTAAGAATACTAGGGGATCGTACCCGGGCTTCCCGGGTTAAAGAATATAGGTGAAAACATTTTTTTTTTTTTTATTGAAAACTAATAATTTTTTTATATGCAATACATTTTTTAGATTGCTCACTTAAATTAAAAAAGCATTTTTCATATGGAAAATAAGAATTATACAATCAAATAAATTTTTAAAATTTATCAAAAGCGATATTTTCTTATTAGCCGCGTGCTAAAGCTATTTGACCAAGTTTTTTCTACTTATGGCATCCTTTTATATTCTGATAATTTCAGAGCTTATACATGTCTGTTAAATTTGTTTCATTTATATTATTTTATTTATTTATTCATAGGGAAGTTTTTTTTAAAAATGGATATTAGCCGTAAGAAAATTATGAACTCTTTATTTTGTTTTAAGGGCAAACGGATTAATCTTTCATAATGGAGCTCCGCGCGATATAGATAACTTAAAAAATATTTTATGCTTTAAAATTGTTTGTTTTAAAAACCATAGACAATCAGTAAACTGAGATGAACTTTGCAAATAAATTCCATTTGAAAAAAAAAATCGTATTTGGTGATCTAAAAATTTAAATTGTACGATTACAAATATGTTAGATTTGTGTTTTTTCAATATTATTCTGTTATTTGTTTATAAAAGGAGTATTAATTTTGTTAATTTGTCTTTCAGAAATATGTTAGACTGGTGATTGTTTTAATATTATTCTTTTATTTTTTTATAAAGGAAGTATTAATTTCGTTATACAAAAATAGTCAGAAACAAATGCTGAAAAATGTTTGTTGCTGTATGTGCAAAATGTTTAGTATTATTATGTATTGAAACCGGTACGTGATAAGATAACTTTAAAAAAATCATGTTTAAAAATTATTTTAGGAAATATAATACATCAATCAATTAAGATACAGTTTTTAAACAAATTGCATTTCAAAGTAATTTTTTTCTCTATGCGACGAAAATTAAAAATGTACGATGGTCAGAAGATTAAAAAATTGCAGTAGCGGAAATTTCAAGACCGAAATTTGGTCGAGAAGTGTTGCCATTCACAAAATGACATTAGCATTACGCACATATACGTTTGTTCTTTATAATGTAGATACTTAATCAGAATTTCAAAGCAGTGTCAGTCAGCAAAGTCTGTGAAAATGACGCACTTCTACAAATTATAATTCAGGTTTGAGAATTAAAATACACGCTTTTTTTTTTTATAAAATGACGTCATTTGCTTCCGCTAAAGCAATCCAGTCTTAAACCTCGTCTATAGAAAAATATGCATATGACGTCATTATCACGGAATAACAGTAATATTCTTGACATAACCCATATTTTGATTTCAGCTTTTATGAGAAAATGGCAACAAAAAAGATGCAGTATCCCCTATTTTCGACTACTTTCCGTTTACTTTCAATGACATTCAATAGAAATGGGGTACTTTTGTTGCCACTATAAGAAAAATGTTATTAAAAACTACAAAAAAATTAATATCTCAAAAATAAATTGAGATACAGCTTTCAAACAAATTGCATTTAAAAGAGCATTTTTTTCCTTATACGACGGTGTAAAAATTTAAAATGTGCGATGTTTAGAAGTTTAAAAATTTGCAGTAGAGAAAATTGCAAAACCAAATTTCATTTCAAATTTCAAAGTGTTGCCATTCGCAAAATGACGTATGCGTTACGCACAGATATGTTTGTCCTTTATAATATAGATTGTCACTTGCCAAAATGGCTGGTATGAGTAAAATTTTACCGACCATACTTAGATTTCCATTCTTCATTTGGCTAGTGGCAACTGTTATTCGCTAAGCCTGATACCAAGAGAAGTTTGTGGAATATAAGTAAATTCATATACAGGGCTATGCAAAGAACTGGTACATTGCAGTTTTTGGATGATAATTGCTGGACGTTTTTTTGTCATGCATTAGCTGAAGTAAATTTTAACTTAACCTTTACATGGGGACTCAGACAGCATTTGTCTGAGAATACAGGCTAAAGCCAGACATCTGCCCGAGCCAGTGTGGAAAGGTTAATGTGTGATGTGTATAAAAGTCTTTAGATAATATACATTACGGTATAAAAGAATTTGAGTGCATTTATGTCTGTTGGCAAAAATTTCTATAATGGAATTTTCCACTATGTTATGCATTTTCTAAATGAGCTAAATTTCAGCATGTTATGTAGTATAAATGTGCAGATCATTTGATCATATACTGGACTAATTAGATTACTTTTCTGACTATAGATAATAATTGCTAAAACTAAGTTTTCAAATGTGTTTTCTAATATTGTTTACTTTTCATATCTTCTTTCTCCTTATTTAACAGTAGAGTTTCGTTACACTTTCTGTTTGTGTGGGAAAGTATTTCATAATCTATGCTTGAAGTATGATTTTTCGTTCTTGTATATCTTTGACAACCAGTGTTAAAAATAGGATGGAGTGGTACATTCTTTTTTTTTCTGTACCTGTACATATGAATATGTAGTTTACATGCATTAGAAATGTTCTTCAAAGCATGGCAACTTGTTTTAACCATTAATTATGATCATAGCAAATTTGGGGGCTACTGTTGAAGAATAAAAATTTAAGCTAAAATTCATTTTCAGATTTACATATAGTTTTTCTATTTTCAGTCATTTTAAAGTATAATTATTGTAAGTTTTTTAAAACTACTGATTAAATATTTTAGGAAAATATAAAATAGATTAAAAAACTTTTTTTTTTTTTTAAATATACATCTTTATACCGATCAAGATTGTTGCTTTTTCTTGTTTTTTCGTTGTTATTTTTGCCTGTATGTGTTCCTTTCTAATTTTGTCACCGTACCAAGTATAATTGCATCCAATGAATTTAGAAATCAAAACATTATAATAGATATGCCCAGAGACCTGGAGCTGGAGCTCTAAATTTTCCCCTGCTCCAGGGCTCCTTTAGTTTTTAATATTCTTTTAAATCTTTTTTTTTTTTTTTCAATCTTTTAAATTTCTAAGCTTAAAATATTTTAATTACATCATTATTCAGTATTTTAATTACATCATTGTTTTAGGATTTATTATTATTAGAGAAAGAAAACTTCTCAAAACATGGTAATACTACTTTACTTCTACTTTCTACTTGAACTAAGTGACAGCACTATTTGAAAACAAATATGGCCGCCTGTTGTTTACACGTGTAGTTGTACAGTTTTGGCTGTTTGAAAAGTGTAGAAGAAATTTAAGATTTTTGTGTTTAAAATTCCACCAAACTTTCTATTTTAAAAGCAAAAGCTAAACGATGTTATATTTTCTGAACAAGCATTTCAAGTTTGATCAGAAGAAAAATGCATTTTGTCAGATCTTTAATGAAGGTAGAAAGTATTTGTGAGCAAAAAATTAAAATCTTCAACTCAAAAGTGCGAAGTCGGAGCCGAGTTGGAGCCACTGTATTTTCTCTAGGAGCGGAGCTGGAGCATCAAAAATTTTTCGGCTCCGGGTCACTGGATATGCCTTTAGTTTTTCTCCCTATAATTGTGAAATGAGTTAAAAATCTATGAAATTAATAATTACCGAATTTGAAATGAACTGAGGTCTGTTTGTCCTAATGCACTTTACAGCATGAAATATATCTACCTTGTCTTCAGATTTTATTTGATCACATGTATAAAGACTTGCACAAAAAAGACCACATGCTATTGCACCATCACTGAAACAAAACAATTACTTTATAAATTGATATATTCTGTTTAATGTAATTTAATATCATCATTATTATACAATTTCAGACAAAGTGCACAAAAAAGAAGTATTATGCTTAGTTAATATTTTCAGACTTTTTTAAGGTTCATTTGTTATTTTTAAGTGAAAACTTTCATGCATTATTTTTATTTTCAAAATTCAGTTTACTGTAAATCAGAAGGAAATCCCTTGCCATGTTTGGGCAGTAAATAGTCAGTTGTGGTAACCCCTGTTTCCACTTTAGTTTTGCATATTTATTTACATTATTGCAAATATTACTGTAGTTTATTGTAGAAAACAAATATGTTTACTTTCTACATGAGTATTGGGAGAATAAAAATTAGTTACAAAATCATCAAGGAAAGCTAAGTTAAGTTACAGCATCAAATAAACTCTTATTTGAAAGTAAATCCCTCCCGCCCCACACACACACACGTGTTTGATAGAGTAAAGATTGAAATTTTGCACTATTTAGAAGCAAAGAAATGTGTGATATCTAGTGTTCATTTTGAGCTTTGCATTGCTGAAAGAAGGACATGGTTTTACTTTATTTAATAGATATAGACAATCTCTAAAAGAATCTCATTCAGTTTACTAACATCCGAGGTCGCACCTGTCGAAATCTGCCGGAATAAAAAAAATTAATAAGAAACTGATATACGAACTTATAATAAACATATAAAAATAATTGAAACAAAAAATCAGTTTATAATGTTTAATTACACTGCAAAAATAATTATTTTAAACTACAATAATCATAACACTATTTGAGGAGCAAACATTCAAACCGTGTTTTCTCACAAAAAAATAAAAAAATGAGTTATTGTTAGTTTTATGAACTCTGTGTTAAATTGCACAGAAATAACTGGTTGTTTTAACAAAAAAAATTTTTTTTTTCTGTGTATAAAACAATTTAAAAACTTGGCGTTTCAATGAAAGAGTGTTTCCTCCAAAGCCTGCATTCAGTCAGTGATTTCTCCAGTCTGCCAATCACAGTTGTCACTTAATGAGACCTTTCGAAACCTACCATACATATCACAATTGTAACGGATTGTTTTAGAGAAAGATAAAAGAACTGTTAAGGTTAAAGGCTTCCAGAATTATAGATTTCAAGATCTAAGTGAAGAATATGGTATAAATCTTCTTAAAAAGGGAGATAGTGTTGCCCGTGTTCAAAGGGTTGTTTTAGAATCTCTTCCTCTTAGCCACACCATATCAGTTGAAAAGAAAAAATATGTTGACAAACTTTTGAAGGTAATGTATGGTGAACAATGGCAAAATCAACCTAATGATGTCTTCAAATGGTACAACCACATTATCCATAATTTGCCAGCCTGCAATAAAGAAGAGGAGGAAGCGTGTGGCTGTCTAGATGAAGACATTAGTTTTAACATTTGAAGTGGATTTTTGGCAAACGAGTACTTATTTAGTAAATATTTAATGAATACTACTAAATACCATAATCTGTCATTTTATTTTATCAATAATCAACTGAAGTTCAGTATTTGCTCAAATAAAATAATGTGTTTGTATTATTGGTGAGTTAGAATTTATTTAATTCAAAAAGCGTTTTATCCACTTGTCAAACAATCAAAACATGTTTCCTCCTCTGAATTCGGTCAAAACGTGATTTCTCCAAATATTAAATGCATTTTATTAATTTGTTTTAGGTTTAATATCTTATGTATGCTTGCAATTCTTTCTAATAACCATTAATAAAAATACACAATAAAAATTAGAATAAAATATGAGTTACTTTCTAATTTATCAGTTTTTTGTGTTTTTTGAAAATTTGTATCTAAAGGAGAAAGCATGGTTTGAATGTTTACTCCACATTTTTATTTTAACTTTTCCCGTTCTAGAAATATTAAAATTCATTTTTCTGATCTTTAATTTATTTAAAAATAAAGTTAATAAAGAAGTGCTAGGATAAACTTGCAATAAACCTATAAAAATATTTGAAATTTTGATCGAGTTTCTTTAATGGCGACATAGCTTTTTGCTGCAATTGTGTATTATTTTACGATAGTGACGTCATATGCATACTTTTCGAGGCTTTCTCGTTAGCCTCGCATAATTTTCTGTAGATGTTGTTTAAGGCTGCATCGTAAATGTGGAATTATTCAGCGGATGCGAATGACATCATTTTATATGAAATAGAAGTGTGTGTTTTAAGTCTTAAAACTGAAATATGTTTTGTACTATCTATATTTATATACATATATATATTTATTTTTCATCGGGGGCGACACTAAATTCTGAAAAGGCAGAATTCTTGTTTTCTAGTATTTTCTTACTAAGTTACCCCGTGTCTCTCTCTTCCTAGATAAGTGCATAAGTCATATGTTTACAGTGTGACTCAAAGCAAAAAATTGAAAATGTAGTAAATAATCCCCGAAGTAACGCCGTTTAAGAGGCTGCTTCACTCGCGCGAAAAGATCCGCTCGGTAATGTTAATCCTATGGAGGAAGTATTTTAAGATATTCCGTTTGAATTTCAATATTTTTAAACGATTTTGCATTGAATAGCTGAGGTCAATCGCTAAACAGGCTGTATTTCATTTTTTCGATTTTGTTTACATATTGGTTTTAATTCGGATACTTTCAGAGCCGGTTTCAAAAGTAAAAGTATCGTCATTAAAAAAAAAAGAAGAAAATCGAAAAAGTAAAAAACGGCCTTTGTAGAGATCGACCTCAGCTATTCAATACAAAAAAAAAAAAAAAAAAAAAAATTAAATAAAAATAAATTAAAAATATTGAAATGCAAACGAAATCTTAAAAAATTTCTTCCATAGGATTAATATTAGCGAATGGATGTTTTTGCGAGATTGAAGTAGACTCTTAAGAGCGAACATTTATAAACAAACCTTGATTACTGTAATTTAGAAAGAGACAATGCTTCAGTAAAAAGTACTAACTCCTGTACATGTTCTTATGCAGTATAAAACTATGAACGTATCGCCAAATACAAATAAAAAGAGTACTTTTGTCGCATCCTATGTTATAAAAATCCGAATACGATCAGCTATTGTTTTATCACATGTTCCCTTGATGGGCGGTGGGATATATTATTTCCCACCTATGATTAATTTAGATTCGCACCAGAAAAATTTGATTAAATTTTACTTTTCTAAGTTTGGTGGTAAAAAGTCGTAAAATTGCTTCTCCTTATTTTGCAATAAAATTTTTTGAAGATTCCGGTGTGAATTCGACATTACAGAAACATAATTACTTGCCCCTGAAGGGGTTAAAAATTCGATGTTAGGCATGAAGACCCTCTTAGGCTGAAGTTACCTTAAGAATTACACCTTTAAGTAAGGTGCTTTTTTAAATCTACAGTTTTCAAATTTACGACTGAAACAATAATACTTTATTTTCAAAGAAGAAGAAATATTTTCTTACCTGCAAACAACTGTTGCAATAGTCTTTGATTCTATATTCATGGAATGAATTTCTGTTATTGCCAGTAGTATGACAGAAACATCCTCTGGCAAATTACTATTAGCACCCCAATTTTTCAAAGTAAGAACTTTAATGGCAAGAGGTTCAGAATTATTCTAAGACGAGAAAGATTAATTAAAAGTTAATGATGATGATGAATATGCATGTCTATTCATATATACATATTTATAAGGTAGTTATAATAATAAAAAGAGTCCGGTTACTGAAAACCTATTGCGTACGTAAAGGCGTCCAAATTTCTTCCTGTCTCAACTCATCTGTTAACGGTTTCCTGCACAGCGTGGTAGTTGAGTCCAGTGATTTTTTTCATGGGCATGTAGCGGACATATGTTCAACGTAAGTGATCTCTGCATTGCCGTATTTCATATTTTTTGAGATTCCTCATTCCTGCACGGCGAGGTAGCAATTTTGATTATTTTTGTCCATTTGTGAACAAAAATATTTTCCTATTGGTATGGCTGAAATATTTTTGGCATCTAAGCTTTAAAAGTGTGATTGAAAAAAGGAGGGGAGGGGGACTAAGAGGTATTTATCGGATGAGTCGAGACTCTTTTCCATGTCTGTGAATAAGTTGAGACTGGATAAATCGTTACCTACTCGACGAAAGGTCATTGGAATCTCATTCCGAAAAACAGTTCCAAAAGTGTCCATCAGGGAACAATAATGCTGCAGGTACAGTGGTAATGAGTTAGACGTTAATGTAGTTAATGACGTTTTTGCCAAAAGTTTTATTCAGATTCAATTATAAGTAGGATTGAATATGTTGCTATTCCACCTATTTCAGGAATTCTTTTCCAACTTTTCAATATTTTTATGCATGCCTCAAAATGTAAATATTCTTATTGACGCGAGAAGTAACACCAGTCCCCTTCCCTATTGGGCACTTTCGGGTCTATTTTTTTAATCATGAAACAAATTCCGATGTTCTGAAACACATTTAATTAAATTTGGTTTCATTAGTGTAATAATTTCAGTAATCGAACTCAAACTGCGCAGATGCAAGGTGATTAAAAAGTCCTTAGACAAACTCTAAGGGATAGTAGAGCTTCCTACAACAAACAATTCTTGTATAGGGAACACTAGGGTCTTAATCTATATATTCAGTAAAAAATAGAGGGTATTTCACTCCAATACGAAAGTAACTATTGTTCATAACTTTAAGAAAAATAGCGATATTTCCACGAAATTTTCGACAGACTTATCTTGATTTATGCAAAATTTAACGCCATCAAGACAAATTCTAGAAGGGCAGAGTAATTTAGTCATTGACGCTGTATGTAATGTCAATTACGTTTTGGCACATGGGGTGTCTAGTTCAGTGCTATTTCAATGAATCTAGTGACTTCTTACCACGCATCGTGATACTGTTATATTTCTACAAAAAAAAAAAAAAAAAAAGTAAATCTGTTGAAAATTTCTTTAAAATATCTTCCTTATTATTAAAGTTATGAAGAAAAATCAGAGTTCAAATTCGAGTGCGACGCTCTGTATTTTTGATGAATAGCTGATTACGATCCTGGTTTCTTATTTAAAGTTTGTTGTAGTGTGTTATATCGCTCTTTAAAATTTGTCCAAGGACATTTGTATCACATTGAATAATAAACACATTTATATATTTTTATATTGTACAACATTTCTTACTTCTTCAACTGCAGACAGAGAGAGGTTCACAACTGTCACGTCTTTCTTCGTAATGACAGATTCGCAAACAATTTCAAACTCTCCAAACGTCTGAATATTTTGTGCCCATAACTGTGGTGTGCCCTATGTTTAAGGAGAAAATATTGAAAATGGTGAAATATTTTAATGGAAAAAAATAAATAATAAACACGCGAAATATCATCAGATTTTAATAACAGAAAAATTTCATATTATACCGTTTAAGTTTTTTAATTTTTTTATCTTGATCTTTTACCTGACAGAGTTGCTTTTTGCTTTAAATCGGCATAAAACGTCGTGTTTTTTTTATGTTGATAATGCACTGATCCACAGTGCAAAATTTTAAGAGGCTCGTGGAACTTAATTACTGCGGTTGGATCGAGGGCGTTTTTGTTGAAATTTTAAAGCTATCGTCGGATACAATGTCGCATGTCACCGCTTATTTTAGAATAGAGAAATGTTTTGGTTTCGAATGCAACGAAATGGGTGTGAAGCCAGGGAAAAACATAAAGTGCAAATGCGTAGTTTAACACAACAATTTTGATGATTTTGATAGTTTTAGAAGTCCAGTTTTAAAGTTGCGGTACTATTTTATTAATATAACGTCATACACCCTGTCCCAAAAGTAAAAAATTCCATTCAGAGAAGAAAAAAAACTAAGAATAAGATGAATATAATAAATATAAATGTAATTAAAAAAACACATGCTTTCATTAAAATTTACAAAAATGTAGAAAATATGTTTTTTTAAATGCACTAAAAAGTTGAAAAGTCTTGAAAAAAAACCCTTAAATGCACGGAGTTTAAATTAAATTTTGGTGAGTTCGGTTATGGAAGGTTAATGGATTTAAATAGGAATTTTGCCAAATTAACCAGCTATCGCAAAGTTGGCTTCAGGCAATTTATTTTCGCCAAATTGGCCAACATTTTGCTATATTTTGCCAAGTTTGTTAAAATTTGGCACTATTAAGGTAACCCTGTCATTAGTACTTTTCAACAAATACTCATTGTTGAAGCTAATGCTAATTTCTCCATAGGAAATCAAGCGTAACCATTAAGTAAATTTGCCGCCTTAGGAGTTGAATGAAAAAAAAAAAATCAATGTCCAATTCATGTATTGCCCTCTGGAATACATATATATTCCAAATTTTAAAGCTCTATGTCAACAGGAAGTGGGTCTGAGTGTAAAATGAGTCACAAAATTTGACTGCTACACACAAACATAATTGTAAGTTAAAAGAAAGCATTTAATAATGTGATGCGTATGATTATAACATTATAGTAAATATCCTTTAAAGTTAATGTATTGAAAAGCTCAAAAAATGTACAATTTATTATAATAAATCACCAAATAGGGTGTCCCATAATTATTAGACACTAAAATGTCTCATAGATAAATTTTAAAGACATTTTACAAATGTTACTTAAGGGTTTCCATCACTTTTCATCATTTCAGATTTACAATTTTCTTTGAAATGACTAATCTAAGTCACAAGACTTAAGCATTGAATATTTTGGGGATAGTTCATACCAACAGCTCAACAACAGCTCAGTCGCTGTTTTAAGTTCCTTGTTGAAAAATACTAACATCCATTTTCACGCGCTTTTCGTGCTAGCTTTCCCCATACATGATATCAGGTTTACGATTTGGACTAAAGTACAGGCCAATCCATGACTGGGATATTATTCCTGTGAAATCATATTTTTGTCGAGTTAGACGCATGAATCAAATAATACTTCGCCTTATTGTGAAACACAATCTGGTAGAAATCCAGTAGTGGAGGTAAATGACGCTCTAATATTGACTGATTGTTATTAATTTTGCAGCCAAGAGCATTTGGCCATTAAATCCAAAAGCATCACAAGTCATTATTGACCTTGTCATTATCCACCTTATTGCCTACTAAATATCCTTTTTTGTTTGTTTCTTAACCCTTTAATGTTTTAATGCATGACTTTTTATTTTGTTCGGAAAAAATGTATTTGAGTCTATTTTTGTTAATTACCCACTAGAAAAATAGTGAAAACATTTGGTACTACTTAGTTATCCCGTCGACCAATTTCGTCAAATTATACAGGGTGATTTATAAATATCGAAACAATAGGCTATCTCCTTAAATATTGTCCCTCTAGGCACATACTTCCAATTGCAAAGTTTCATAAAAAAAGGTGCAAAATTTGATGAGATAAGTTGCAACTCCACGGAAGGTCTATTTGAGAAAATACAAAAATAAAATTTTTATACGGCCCCCGTAGAGTAAAATTTCCAATTAGAACTTTTTTCCTTATCCATTCCTGAATTAAACACAAGGAAATTCATCTCGATATCTCCAAAATTCGCGGAGATATTGAAAACAAAAATTTGTGACTTACACCATTTACTCATGCCTCTGAGCGACGAGTTATTGACTTACTTTGAATGCAAGATAGGGATCATACACAAATTATACGTTATTAATCGTCGATTTAAGACAGCGCCTCTCCTTTGGGCATAAAATAGCAGCGTACAGATTTTACTTTAAACTTGCTTTCAAAATATGCTGGAGGTCTGCACGAATCGAAATATCCAGGCCTGGGTTCCGCCAACCCATAGAAAAAAAAAATTCGGTCCGGCCTGGAAAAAAATCTCAGCCCCGAACTTGGACCAGCCTGACTAAATGTTTGCAAAAATAGTTTTTTACGTCTATATGGTTAAAAATTGTTTCGTACGAGGAGTTCCAACCAAAAGTACTTACTATAGCTTTTATTTTTCATGTTTATAATGCTCATTTGTAAAGAAGAGCCGTAGGCTGTGATATTTATTTTTTTTTAATGAATCTCTATTTGTATGTAAGCGTTTCACTTATCATTAATATCCTTAATCCATATGCCACGTATTGGAGACTTTGAAAAACGCTATACAGTAAAATATTCTAAGACGGAATCACATACGAAAGAAAAAAAAATGCGTTAGAGACAAGTTCTCTTCTTAGCAGGTGTAAATGTAGTCCATTCCTTTTTCAGATATTATTATATTCATTTTGTATGGATCAACACATTTATTCGTTTCAGACAGGATTCCGTCATAGGCAGGTTTTTTTTTCACTAGTTTTACTGTATTTTGATTTATTTGCCTAGAAATCTACTATCCTTTAAAAAAAATGAATTTTTAAGTTTAATTGTAAAATAATATCAATTTAAAAATGTATGCATTTTTTGTAAAAAGTTTTAGGTTGAGTCAAATTTTACTGATTTTTGCACGGATTAGGTCAGTCAGAGGCAATAATTTTAATACGGGTTGGTTCGGAAGTGAAAATTTCTCCCCGTGCAGACATAGGCAGAAGGAATCCAGTCCCGGTTCGGTATGGAAAAGATACCTTGGGCACGCCTCGGCCGAGCCTCTAGGAAAAAGTAAGGTCCGGGACTGGATCGGTCCTAGAATACAGACTTTTTTTTTTAAAACCTCGCTGGGACGATTTAAAATCTGAAGTTGTGAAGGCTAAAATTATGAAAAAACTCTTAATCGGCATGTTGGAAAAAGCGTTGCTTTAAATCAACTGACGGACATTTAAATAGTACAGAAAGAAGGTGGAAAGGGCAAAAATTGAACTGAATCAGAAGTTTAAGCTACAGGAAGGAGTTACTTTACTCGTCTGAAATTTTTTAAAAGGTATTTAAACTTTTTTTAAGGAGACAATCTTTGTTTAAAAATTTAAAGGCGCTTTTCTGCATGGTGTTTTTTTTTTCACCATTTCTCGTCTTTAAATTGCTATAAGTCAAGAATTGTTAAAGATAAAAGGGGCAAACTTGGAACATGTCTTTTTTGATTAGTTTGAATTAATTTTGTTTCGGAAAATTTGAAAAAAAAAAAAAATATTTATTTTTGAAAATATGATTTTTTTAAGAAAATTGCATCATTTTTTAAATTTATATTTTAAAAATTAATATTTAAATAAATCCTGAAACAAAATTTAAATTATATTTCCTCTTTTAGTGGTGTGCATGGGCCCGGTCTTGACCCGAGGCCCATACTGATTTAATTAATTTAATTGACTGGTTGATTTAATTGATTTTTTTACGGGCCGGGCCGGTGCTGTTTTCGCTGATTTTCGTATGGGCCAGCCCCGGCCGGGCAGTGAACTGTGAAAATATAAAAGGGCCGTGCCGGGCTCGGACCGAACTTTTAATTTTTACACCGAGCCGTGCCAAGATAGTTTTTGTTCGGGCCGGGCCTGTAAATTACGGCCCATGCAGACCTCTACTCTTTAATTAAATGAAAAAATAAAATTCGACACATAATGTTTCTAGTTATAACGATTTTAAATTACCCCACTTCAAAAAATAATAATTTAAAAATTTTTAAAAAATCTTTATGAGAAATTTTAGGATGTGACTTTGCAAATTATATGGTTAACCATCACAGAAGAGAAAAAAAAATCAAAATTCTAATTCAATAAATATATTTTTTGCATGTTTCCTGGAACTCTTAAAGTAACATTGTTTCTTGGATTACACACGCTTCAATTTGTGTCTAATCCCTTAAAACCTGACGAAATATTTAAACGGGCATAACTCTGAGTTTTATAGATATGAAGATGGTATTTTTTGTGTTTAATTCAGGAATGTATAAGGAAAAATTTACTAATTGGAAATTTTAATCTACGGGGGCCGTATAAAAATTTAATTTTTGTATTTTCTCAAATAGACCTCCCATGGAGTTTCAACTTATCTCATCAAATTTTGCACCTTTTTTATGAAACTTTGCAATTGGAAGTATGTGCCTAGGGGCAATATTTAAGGAGATAGCCTATTGTTTTGATATTTATTAATCACCCGGTATAAATCACCAAATTACACAAACTGGCATAATTTTTATTTTAAATAACGAAAGAACAAATAAATTAGTATAACATTAATTAAAATACAAATAAAACGTCGAAATAAAAATCACTTGATGACGCAAACACGTGTAACTTGCGTAAAGTCAAGTGAATGTGACATTTACGATCAACCATTACTGGCATTTAATCTTATAGTTTGACGATAGATTTTTGGTCGACGGGATAACCAAGTAGTACCAAATATTTAGACATAATGTCACTCCTGAGTTACATATAAAAAATTGCTCAAAAAATGATAATTTTAAATTACATACTTACTTTAAAATGTTTACACTGCACAATAACATCTGTTCAATGATATAATATTTTTACTTTCTTCTGTCTTTGCAAGAAGAAAGTATTGGATTCATGAAAATTTTCGAATTCCGGTTTTTGACGGATTTACACGTTTTAGGCGTCAGAAAACCCGAAAAAAATGTTTTTACAAAATGTCTGTCTGTGAGTCTGTCTGTCTGTGTGTGACACAAATTTTGTGGGCGAAGATCTCAAGAACTCAAGTCTATCTCAAGAACTAATGCACGGGATTTAATAAAAATTCATATTCAGTTAGTCCCTGATACACATTGATGCTGATTAGTTTTTGGTGCAAATCGCTCAACAGGTGGCGCTGCTATGCTGCATTTTTTACGATTTCTGCAATGGCTCTATCTCAAGAACTGATGCACGGATTTTCATGAAACTTCAGATTCAGTTAGTCCTTGATATGAATTGATGCTGATTACGTGTTGGTGTAAATTTCTCAACAGGTGGCGCTGCTATGTTTACAATGCTTTTGTTTGCAGAATTAATAATGACTACCTTATAAAGATAGAGAATAAACAACAGTCACGAACATTACAAACAGTATCAACAAATGATGTCATAACCTCCCAGTGATAACAAATCAGAACAAAAACAGACTTCATGACCTTAACCCCTTAACTGGTTATTTTTTTTTGACACACTAAATTAAAAATAAGGACTCGGCACCACTTTTTGTTTACTAAAATATTTGGCTTTGTACAATCGAAAAAGTTATGCCGTTTAACAAACCAAAGATTACAGTTAAAATTAAGTGGTATCCAAAAGCTTTTTGTATCGAAGATAGCAAACTCTTTTTGCCCGAACGGCGTTCGGGCAAATCAGTTAAGGGGTTAAATGCGTGTTATCATACGTAAGTAATACATAATAGTTCACGAAAAGACTAATAGAAATCGCCAAATGGCAAAAATAGATCATATAACGTCTAAGTTACACTATGCATTTA
Organism: Maratus speciosus; assembly: GCA_963932465.1. Lineage (NCBI taxonomy): Eukaryota > Metazoa > Arthropoda > Arachnida > Araneae > Salticidae > Maratus > Maratus speciosus. The sequence continues at coordinate 443,806,447 of OZ010790.1, read as the reverse complement.
AGGGTTAAATCATGCCATCCAAATTTATATCCACCGGTTTAATTTAAATTTCACTTTTTTTTTTTTATCACTAAATATAGTTGCGAGCTATTTATTACCATAAGACATAATTTTCCTTGTCCATTTCGGTCATGCTGTTTTCTGATGTTCTTTTAAATATGTCTTCTTCAAAATTATTTTTTTAGAGTTTCTTATTCTGCTGTGAATATTGTTTCTGGATGCTCGAATTTTTGAAGCAATTCGTGTCGTCGCAATGACATATTTTTCTTTGTTGCATTGCTTTAATATTCTGTCATCCTGTTGAGATGTTTTCTTTTGTCTACCAGCTCTTCTCTTATTAGATCATTTGTCATCTTTTTGCAAAATTCTATGAATACGCCTTAAAGATTGTTTAAAATCTTAGAAAAGTCTTCCCATTAACAGATCTTATCGTATTACACCATTTGTCTTCTTTTTGAAAAATTCTATAAATACGCTTTAAAGATCGCTTTAAAATATTAGAAATGTCTTCCCTTTAACCTCTCTTTAACAGGTCTTATCTTATTAGACCATTTGTCATCTTTTTTTCAAAATTCTATAAATACGTCTTAGAGATTGCTTTAAAATCTTAAAAATTTCTTCCCTTTAACAGATCTTTTTAGTATAAATAAAAACATACATTTATTTTACTTAAATAGGTGTCACAAATATAAAAATTAAAATATGTTGACATGTTTCGGTTTAATAGTAAAAACCGTAATCATAACACACACATAATCAATAGAAATGAATGACACTGGGTACCAAAAAATAATCTAAAAACCAAAAAACATAAAAATGCAAAACATTGCGCCCTCTATGATTTCAAATAGCCTACGCTACCGCGGCTCCCTCTATCAGACTCCCTTTTTAAGTATTTATTAAGGAATTCCAACCATAAAATTGGAATATCAACGGATAAAGAATCATTACACACAGTATCCCTCCTAGAATATATCTCAATAGATTCCCGAATGATTGACTTGCGGTATAAACTCGAAACAAACAATAATCTACTGTCTCTGAAACAAATATTAACCCCCCTCTTTAAAAATAGCCTTGATAACGCAGTCTTATCCCTACCAAATTTTATATCAGATTCCTGCTCTTTCCTCCTAATCCCAAACTTTCTACCTGTCATACCAATATAATAATTAATATCCCCCCCCCCCTCATTCTCATATGGAATTTCATACACCCCTGCGAGATCATCCTGTGCAACCGTATCAAAAGGTTTGTACAGAAGATGTTTCAACTTAGGAGGTGGTTTAGCAACTAATTCTAACTTAAACTTCATTAATTTACTTTTAAGCCTCTCAAAATTACCCTTGATATATGGAAACGATAACCTTTTAAATCTATTAACCTCCTCCCTCTCGCACACCTTATCAACCAAAGTAGAACTAACTTGTGAATGACCTTTACACTTATAATTTTTAATCAAATTATTAATCTTCTCTCTTTTGTAACCATTTACTTTAGCAATATTGAAAATATAATTCAACTCCTCGTCCAAAAAATCCTCTGAACAAATATTAAACGCACGATTAACCATGAACCTGAACGTTGAGAATTTATACCCAAAAGGTGAATACGCTGAATTTGGAATAATATGCTGGCTACTAATATCCTTCCTATAAACTTTTCTTTTTAAAACAGACCCCTCTCTTGTAAGGTAAACGTCTAAAAATGAAAGAGCACGGTCATTTTCTAATTCAAAAGTAAACTGAATATTCCTATCTAGTTTGTTAACCCCATCAACAAAATCAATAAAAGACTCAACCCCCCCCCCCCCTCCCAAATTAAAAACACATCATCAACATACCTCTTCCAAAATTTAGGAACTCTCTTAAACTTTACGAAAATATTCTCTTCAAAAGGTCTCATTTTAAACTCTGCTAAAAAACCCGAAATAGGAGATCCCATAGGGGCACCCATGTTTTGCTTATAAATTTTACTGTCAAAAATAAAATAGTTACTTTGTACAATTAACTGCAATCCATCTTTCAGAGTACATTTTATACTATCACTATACATTTCTGCATTATCAATTTTCTTATTAATTTCACGACAAACTTCATAAATGTCAATTGATGGAAAAAGTGATTTAACATCCATACTCGCTAATAAACAGTCATGAGGAATCTCAAGTGTCCTAATGCTTTCAACAAATCCTGCAGTGGAGTCCACAACATAATCTGATGGCGGCAGTAACTCTTTCAAAATGAGCACGAACGCTTTTTCCAAATAATAAGTCGGTGCTTGGCACCTCGTAACGATGGGGCGTAGTGGATACCCCTCCTTATGATCTTTTAATCTACCAATCAAAAGTGGAATCACACCCTGTTTATTAATAAACAATCCAACTTTAACATTATCTGGCCAACTGCCTTTCTCGATAATCTCTTTCACACTTTTGTGGATTTTATTCAAAGGAGATTTTTCAATTAATGAACAATCCAATTCACTAATAGCTTTTTGCATTTTATCTTTATATTCAATTCGATCTAAAACAGCAATCCTGTTGGACTTATCAGTTTGTATGAACAATACCTCTCTATCCTTCCTCAGACTCTTAATGATGTTAAGCTCAGATGTACCAAGATTTAAAGGTCTTTTCATGTATCTTCATGTTTTCATGATCTTTTTAGACCATTTGACATCTTTTTGCAAAATTCTATAAGCACACTTTAAAGATCGCTTTAAAATCTCAGAAATGTCTTCCCTTTAACTTTTAAATCTAAAATTTTCATAACCTCCTCTGCTTTGAAATTGCTTTAAGCTCTCGGCATTTCGACAAAACACAAAGTAGTAATTCTAGAACAAACTAAAGAATTATTTAAAAGTTACAATTATTATTAAGTGACAAATCAGACAATATTGTACTTTTTAAAAAAATAAATGATCTCTAATGAAAAATAATTTAAAAGAGCAAATAATAATAAAAACTATTTTTTCAATTTAAAATCAGACCGTGTATATATGTGACATGCGATTTTTCAATTTTCTGTATTTTTAATTATTGCAGTTCTTTTGCAATAAATTCGAATACATCAATGAGTAAGAAGAAACAGAATCATTTGTACAAGGACATGAATTTTACTTTAGTTTAAAATACCGTTTTTGTGCATATAGTCAGAGCCGCATCAAGGGTGATGGAAGCAGCGCTCCCACACCAGGTGCCGTTGTATAGGATAGTCGTTGACATGCTTAAGGTTGTTCTCAAATCCAAAAGGACAACTTTATGACATAAGTCTTAATTTATTTTTGTTCGGAAATGCATGAAACTAGCAGGTATTGTTGTTCCGAAACTATGTAATTGAGCTGCTTTTCCGTTTTTGTGCAAACGCAATAGATCTTTCAGAAAATAGTGTCAAAGTGGGCGTTTTGAATCGAATTTCCGCGCGAAAGAAGAATAACCACTCAAGAAAGGTCGGAAAACGTGCTTATCACGTGATCAAAATCGCTTATAACTCAATAGGTAATTTATTGATAAAAAAATGGAAAACACAGCTCAATTCCAAATCGCTTCCATGATCCGGCTTTCCAATTTTATATCTTTCCGTTAAAAAATGAATTTGTAAATGTGTAAAAGCGTTTTGCGCTTTTTGAGCAGAGCAGTTGAGAACAGCCTTGGCCGGCGCTGCACTTATCATTACTGATACGCCGGCTACTCGTAGAAAAATGAACTGCGCCAAATAGAACTGTTGAGGCGCTGCCTATATTTTAGGGATGGGGTGTATATCATATTATAAACTTCAGTGAAGTTTTAGCACAACACATGCGTGTTGCTTTTTGAGGTTATATTACATTTCAATTAAAAAAAAAAAAAAAAAAAAAACGAATTTATCCATTATAACTAAAATATTAACAATATTGATGATGTCTACCTTATTATACTTACAAAAAAACAAACAAACAAAAAAAAACATATATATATAGATAGATAGATACCTACAAACAACGCCGATGTCTTCTAATAGGTACTAAGATCAAACTGCTGTTTCCAGTTTCTTTTGCTAATGTTGTGCTCGGTAACTCACGAAACAACGATATGTGGTCGGACATAAAAGGTTTCAATAATAATTTTCCGTATTTGGCATAAAAACCAAGATTAGAAAAGAAATTGTAGTAAAAAACAAAATTACCTCAATAGTATAATCCATTTCTTGAAGAATTACTACAATTTTTGACTTTTGATGGTAAACCATACTCCAGAAATCGCCCACTGTTTCTGGCAGCGGGTATTGAGTGGCAATAAACGCATTTTTTGTAGAAAAACTCTGAAAAAAAAGAAGGTAAAATTTGAATTAAATTTATCAAATAATCCAAGGGCTGTTATTTTCAATGTCATTATTTTGAACAATTATTTAGATGTTTTTGAAAATTAAAGGTAAATGAAAAAGTATATATATATATATATATATATTACTTACATCAACGAAAACAGCATTTATATAAGCTGAAGAACCTCCTGAAATTGATGGTCGCCCTCGATCAGCTTAAAGATATTGTTATGAATTATTCATAGTTTTGATGTTTGAAATTTAATAGCATTAATAATGTATCTTTTAAAAAGTGATAATTTTTATTATATTTCAAAGAAAAGATTCTTACGTGGTAAAATCAACATAGATCTGTTTTTACTTTGGTTTTCCATTTGATAAGCTCCTTGTAAATCTTTGCTCATGAATCCATCGTTTAGGCTGTTCAATTCCTAGGAAAGATTTAGCAAATATAATTAATTATTCACAGAAATAAAAGTATATCTCGAGGGAAAAAATGAGACAACGTTAAAACTTAATTTTTTTTTTTTTTTTTAAGTGACTAGGGGTCTGTACCCTAATTTGCTCTTTAAAAAAAAAATCCCGATTACGGAAGATTGAATGATATTGTTACGACCGGTAATCGGGTTGCTCTTCATTTTCCTTTGACTTGTGGATTTTTAGGTTCCCAAGGCCGCACCCACCGTTGCCGCGACAGCCGACGGCTATTTGGCTTATTAAGTAAAATCTATCACACATTTGAAAATTAGCTTGCACAAAATGATTAAGTAAAAGATGTCGCTGTCTCTCGGATTTTTATAACAAAATTTTCTTTTAGCCGCTGGAAAAAAATCGGTTGAAATATGACATTTTAAAGATTTTTTTTTAAATACGGCGTAATTCCCGCCTTTGGGTACTTTTTGTACATAATAATTTGTTTTAATGTTTTTTTTTCTTTATGAATATTCGCGTGCAAATATATTTTTCAATAGTAAAGTGTTTGTAAATATTATTATTGGGACTTTTATGATGTAATTTCATTCTCATTTAATTCTTTTCGCACTTAATAATTTAATTATTTTACAGTTTTCTTTGTCTTTTATAATTCAGGTGTAATTATATTTTTTCAATTGTAAAATGTTTGGAAATATTTCGATTTGCGCTTTTTTAATGGCAACAATAGGTTAAAAAAAATGATGCTTGCGAAATATGAAATAAATCCCTATTGATTCTGAAATTTTGAACTAAAAATTGAAAAAAAGCTAAAAAAAATAGACAAATTTAAAAAATGATCGGACACTGGACTCGTATAATCTAGACCCGTATATGCTTGCAAAATATGGTTAAATTGCTATGCATATAGTTTTTGATCCTATATATATATATATATATATTTTTTTTTTAAACTGAACTACTTTGACCCATTTCAACATTAAATAGAGCTTAAAATAATTCTTCGATTTAAAAACTGTCTGTTTCAGCGTGATTACCATACAGTTTCTATGAAACTACCAGTTTTCAAATTTTATATGTCATAGTTTTTTTTTTTTTTTTTGTTTATTATTATTATTATTATGCGAGAAAGTCGCGTAACGGAGACCGTTGTTGTGATATGAAATGGTAGCGTGAAATATTTCAAAGGGCCGTTCACAAAGAAGTATTTATTAAAATCACAAGATATTTAAGTAACAAGGTTTCTGGATTAAATGAATATTTACAACTCTTAAAAAGGGTCCATATAAACATCTTGCAATCATTTGTTATAAGAATTAAGTACTGTTATCACACCACTGAATATTAATCATTACAAAGTCTGCAGTAAAGTTAAGTCCACGCCTATGTAAGTGTGAAAAAATGCGACAATTAAGTGTATTTATTTATTTTTTTTTTACACAAAATGTACGTAATGTTAATTCTGTGGCAAAATGCGCAGAAAAAACGAAAAGTAATTTCGGGAAATGAATTTTTTTTAAAGGGTTAGTTTTCGTATTTTTGAAAAATTTCGCAGTGTTTGAAAGAGAATTCGAAGTATATGTTATTTTGTATTTTCTGGTCTGCGCAATTTGATTTTTGGAGTCTATGTGTAATGTTGAAATATGCCGGAAAAGGGAGGGAGAGGGAGAGGCAGGGGTATTCAGTATTTTAAATGCTTAAAAAAATGTTATCGTCCAAACTCTGGAATTTTTAGGAGTTAAATCATAAGGTTTTTGTAGCTGGGTCGAAAAATCGTGAAAAAATACTGATATTTAGAGGTAAAAGGGCTTGTAAGATTATTATTTTTTTCTTTCACTCTGTCTATTTCAGTAGTTTTAAAAAAAGTTCCTGTTGTTCAAATTCTTTGAGATTTTCAGCAGTTATAAATATGATAGTTGCGCACCTGATAAAAATTCGTGAAAAAATATTGATATCTAGCTGAAAAAGAAAAGTGTTTTCTTCTCGTTGTTTTTTCTTGTTTTCGCATCGGTCCCAATAGCATAACAAAATAAATGGTTTTTATTTTCCGAATTCTCTGAAATTTTATTTGATTACAAATATAACTGTACTCAAGCCTTCTTTTAAAATTTCGTGAAAAAAAAATGAATATTTAATAGTGAAAAATTCTGCCGAAGTCGAGAGAAACCGCGCCGAAATTCCTCGGTTTTTATTGTTTGTCGAAGTTATCACACATTTTATTTTGTAAAAAAATATTTCTATCCGTCCGAACGTTTCGAAATTTTTGTAGGTGGTGTAAATGTGTAAATCTGGTCTATTGAGATGCTCTAAAAAGATTTTGTTAAAACATAGACGTTTAGTTACTTTTAGCGTAAAAAAAAATATCGTCTCCGTGAGCTGCAAAGTGACCTGCTTTCGCCGGTATATTTTAAAGAGTTAACATTAATATTTCTTTAAAACCGATTTCACCATCGATTAGAAGAAGCTTTCAGCTTTAAGAACATATTTTAATTTTGTTGGTACCTCTAAAATTGCGCCCTGGAGAGGCGTTGTCATAAGGGGGAAAAAAGACCCTTTTTGAAATTTTTTTTTCAAGGAGATAACTGCGATATTTTTTCGAATCGATTGCGGCATTTGAGACGAAAGAGTACGATCTTTCGGAATATGTCTTTGAATTTTACCTGTACCGAGCGGTTTGGTCAATTTCGGTTAAAACAAAACTATTAAAAAACACAAATAAATCGAAAAGTTAGTTCTTCGCCTACTTCTGATGAGTAAATGGGTTTGGGGGGCATACGCGAGAACTTTTCCGAGCTCGCCATAAAAAAAGGTGAATTTTTGATGCGAGTTCTTTGTAGTTTGAGAAAAATTGCCTTTAGAAAATAATAAATAAGTATAAAGGTAAACAAGTTGGAAATTGCTCGTCAAACGTGGCAAATGAGGTGCGTTCGTACTATAACTAGTTTTATAATTATTTTTTGCACCCCATATTGTACTGAATGTGTATTTATTTGCAATTCATAAGTGCATATTCTATAACATCATTAAAATGCACTTGCAATAATTTTTTCCCATTCCCCTTAATGTAACGGAAAACTTTTGACTGTCCCTGTAATTAAGCTATACATCCGATTTTCATGAAATTTGAAATGGCTCGACAAAATTTTGCAGCAATTATATATTTAAAATTTCAGCCCATTCGGAAAGCTGTAACATCATTAAAATGCACTTGCAATAATTTTTCCCATTGGCTTTAATGTAAAGAAAAACTTTTGACTGTCCCTGTAATTAAGCTATACATCCGATTTTCATGAAATTTGAAATGGCTCGACAAAATTTTGCAGCAATTATATATTTAAAATTTCAGCCCATTCGGAAAGCTGTAACATCATTAAAATGCACTTGCAATAATTTTTCCCATTAGCTTTAATGTAAAGAAAAACTTTTGACTGTCCCTGTAATTAAACTATACATCCGATTTTCATAAAATTTGAAATGGCTCGACAAAATGACGCAATAATTATATGTTTAAAATTTGAGACCATTCGGAAAGCTTTAACATCATTAAAATGCACGTGCAATAATTTTTCCCATTGGCCGTAATGTAAAGAAAAACTTTTGACTGTCCCTGTAATTTAACTATACATCCGATTTTCATAAAATTTGAAATGGCTCGACAAAATTTTACAACAATCATATATTTAAAATTTCAGACCATTCGGTTGGGTAGTTTTTGCTCTATTATATGCGGACGGACGGACAGACAGACGGACTGAACGACGACTATAGGTGCTACGTATTTATATAATTACGAACGCACCTAAAAACAGTTTTTCAAAAAACACTCTTTTATAAGTATATGATAGGTAAATGTGTTAAAATTAATCTAGTATTTTATAAGTAAGATTTTAGTTCCAAATAGCAGCGATACCCGCGCGAGCAAGCAATACCAGCTAAATCGAGGCACGAATTTTTGGCCTCGCTCTTCTCCCAGCTTTTATGCGAAGGAAGGAGGTTAAATATATGGAGTGGGAAACTAAGAACAAAACTGCATTGGCGACTGAAACCTACTCTATATATTTAACCTCCTTCTTTCGCATGAATGCTGGGGGAAGAGAGAAGCCAAAAAATTGGGCCCCAATTTAGCGCCTATTGCTTGCAGCACCATCTATCGCTGCGATTTGCAATTAAAACCGGTATTCGCAGAAAAAAAAAAAAAACTCCTGATATCTTACATAGCCCTCCTGCAAGAATTTTTTTAATAGATGTCACCATTTGAAAGTATTTGAATTTTAAAATCAGTCAGTCCATTTTAGGACACCCGGTATCTTTTTAGGATTTCTAAATTGATTTGTCAACGTATAATCGTAAATTAATTAATATAAAACTATCAATTCATAAAAGCATTTTTTTAAAACTATTACTCTTTTAATTTTTAATTTATATTCTACTTTATAGCCTTTAAAGTGTTTCATTGTTGCAGTTTCACAGCCATTTGGCATATTTGGGCGAGCGTTCGTTGTGCATAATTAAATCCATTGTTGTTTCCATTCGTATGCATCGTACAAATTGCAGAGTATATTTGGCGATTTATCACTTGTGGCGGGCTGAAGGGAAAATGAGTTAAAATGAATGCATTAATTTATAATTAAGATTTAAAATTGTACATACATATTAAAATGTTGTACTGTCATTGGAAGCATACCTGTTAACGTAATTTTCATTATTCTAGCATATCAAGAAGTGACTTAAAAATAGATTACAAAATTCTATCTTTACGTACAAAAACCAAGTTGTCTGAAATAAAAAAGAATAACCCACATGGTATTTTTAGTTTGCTGAAAATTTGCAGAAGTCTTGTTTTGAAAACCTGCAAAGTTGCAGCAAGCTCAGCATGACAAGACTGAAAGTTCATAACAAGAGTGCAGCAAGATAATGCAAACGCCGAAGTCACCACACTTTGAACTTTCAGCTAACTTGTCGCGCAAGTTAAATTCACGCTGTATCAAATTTATTGCAAATTAACGGTAAACAAATAATCAAAAATACTACAAAGTAGCAATCTTTCCATGCCACATTAACTGTTTACAGCTGTTTCACTATAAATTTAACCCCTTCGAACGGTCCATAGACCTGATCAGGTCTATTGACGCATACGCACCGTTAAGGTGCATGCATCGTTTTTACCACCATAAACAAGTTAGAGTAATATTTGTATTTTTCAATTCGAGTCTTTTTTGGTATTTGATAAGTATAGCGTTTAAAAAAAGCGGTGCCAACCGAATAAAATTTTTGCAATTTCTGCGTATCTGCTGATTGTCTGTTCTCTCAACAGAGGGATTTTTTGCTTTCGTCACTTTCGTGAATTAAAGACAATCTTGTCATCCGTTTCACAACAAACTGCTCATGCAAGTGGGTGATGGTATACTTTGCGGGAGATTTGCTGCGAATTTCTCAATTCAAATTTGTCACGGCAAGATAATATCAGAAAAAAATTAAACTTGCTGCCAATGTTCATGCTATCTGGGAATAATAATCGATCAAGAGTGAGTATTACTCGCGCATAGAGGGTTCCGTACAATAAAAATATTAATTAATAACTGGGTTATAATAATATATTTATAACTACATTACACTGTATATATCGTTAAATGTTGTTATCTAGGCTTTAACAGCCGATGGCGCAGAGTACGCCGCCCGTGTCTTTAACGGCCTATCTCGGCTAATTACCGACAATTTTTTTTCGAAAATCATTATCAACAATCCTTTTATACTTCTGCAACGATAGGTACCTCGAGCGGCCCTCAACACCCTTGCGGAACGTCCGCAAAGTGAAATTTGTGTGTAACGGAAAAATTCGTTTTCCTCAAAAACTGTGACCTACAGGGTAATCGTTATAGTTTTCCTGCAAGATTTAAATAAGCTTCTACTACCCTATTTTTTTCATAATTTTAGTTTCAGTAGATTCAGAAATAGAGGGGAGGGGCAGATTTTTGCATTAAATTGTCGAAGATATCTCTGAAATTATATTACCTAAAATTAAAAGAAATGTATTTTTGAGTTCGGCGTTACGAAAGCTTTCACGTGATAGCCCACACGATATACAAACAAAAGATTTTCGTTTTCAAGTAACTTAATTAGCCCCCTGCATTTTCCCTAAATATATTTGTGAATGGTTAATAATCTATAAATATGTGGGTCAATAGCCTTTATTGCTTCTATCAAATTTGAACTATTCTCGGTTCATAATTTACGAGAAAAACAGGTGTGACTGACGGACAGACAGACACACGCGAGTGATCTAATAATTACTCCGTTTTTACTTTTTAAGTACGGAACCCTAAAAATGAGTAAATTTTATTTATTTTTATGTTCCACTTGAATATATGTATAGGTTTTCCGCTGACACACCTACATCAAGCATGGAAAATATAGCTTTAAAATTTACCAAGCATAACTAGGCAACAGTATTGCGCATAAGTAGTAGGAAAACAAGAGTTCTGGCTCAGGAGGATGGGGGACCGCGGGACCGTGCCGCATCCTCATCCCACCCCCCCTCCGGCACCGCCTCCCGCACCCCCTCCCGTCCTCATCTCCCCTCCTGTGCACACTCCGCCACCGCCCCCTAGCGGGAAAAATGGCGTTTTTAGAGTATTTTTCTGCTATAACACGACAGTTGAACGTTAGATCGACTAGATTATCATACTATAAGATGAAGATTAAATTTACATTTGAATTTTGAACAATCTTTACCTTAATGAGTATTATTAATTAAGCAAAATAATGGAAAATAACTATTTTAAAGGAAAAAAGCTGATTTCTGTAGATTTTCTTTCAACTGCAAAATCAGAATATCAAATTAAATGGAGAAAGTTAAACATATATTTGAATTTTGGATGATTAACATCTTAATGAGCATTATTAATTAAGAAAAACAATGAAAAATATCAATTTTTAATGAAAAAAGATGAATTTTTTCAAGTACAAGATCAGAATATACTCTTAAATGGGGAAAGTTAAACGCGTACATTTGAATTTTGAAGAATCTTTACCTTAATGAGTATTATTAATTAAGCAAAACAATGAAAAATAACAATTTTAAAGGAAAAAAGCCGATTTCTGTAGATTATTTTCAACTACAAGATGAGAATATCAACTTAAATGGAGAAGGTTAAACATATATTTGAATTTTGAACAATCTTTACCTTAATGAGTATTATTAATTAAGCAAAACAATGAAAAATAACAATTTTAAAGGAAAAAAGCCGATTTCTGTAGATTATTTTCAACTACAAGATCAGAATATCAACTTAAATGGAGAAGGTTAAACATATATTTGAATTTTGAACAATCTTTACCTTAATGAGTATTATTAATTAAGCAAAACAATGAAAAATAACAATTTTAAAGGAAAAAAGCCGATTTCTGTAGATTATTTTCAACTACAAGATCAGAATATCAACTTAAATGGAGAAGGTTAAACATATATTTGAATTTTGAACAATCTTTACCTTAATAAGTATTATTAATTATGCAAAAAAAAAACAAAAAATATATATAAATTTTAATGGAAAAAGCAGATTTATTTATTTATTTATTTATTTTTTCCAACCATAAAATGAGAATATCGTCTTAAAATGGAAATTTAAACATACATTTCAGTTTGAGAACAACCCTCACCTTAATTAATTTTGATTAACTGAACAAATAACAAAAGTTAATATGGAATAAAAAGATGAATTTTATTAACTTTTATACTAGTTTGAGATTTTAACAGACATTTAAACACTAGTTATGTAAGATTTAAAACCTTAGACAACTACGTCCTAAGATATATATTAATTAATCAAAATAAATTCTTTCAGCTTAATCAATAACTGGAAATTTATCATTTAAAATATAAATATATATATTTTTTTCATGATTGTACATATAAAAATAAGAGTTTACAAGCTAACTTCCTTAATTTTTAGAAGATTCAACAGAATATTTTCAACAAGTCTGGTATAAGAAAATAAATAACAATTTCCATTCCCTTCCAACCGCTCACATTCCTTAAGCTTGGGGGAACACAACAATAGAGTTCTGACGTCACAAAAGCATATCGGAAAAATGTTTACATCCAAAAAAAAAAAAAAATATATCAATTTTTATGCTTCTTCTCAACTGTTAAATGAAAGATATAAACTTATATTTTAGTTTTAAACAATCATTACCTTAATGATTATTAATAATGAGGCAGAACAATGGAAAATATTTCTTTTTTATGAAAAAGACACATTTAAACGAATTCGGTTAACATTTACGCTACTTTGAGATTTTATCGTCTTTTTTTAGACGTTAGTTATGCAATATTTAATTCTTTAGATGACTATACCCCAAGATATATTCAATCTAATTTCCATAATTTTAGCAGATTCAACAGAATTTTTCCGATAGGGCTAGTAATAAGATAATAATTCAAGATCCCATTCACTGCATGCTACCCTTAGCATTCTTCAAACTTGGGAAGGGATCACAAACCTTCTCTGACGTCATATTCGAACCAATTTTTTAGTTCGTGTTTACTGCACCTGGTAAACTACAAAGCATAACAGAAAATGTTTCCGTTCAAGAAAAATATCAGTTTTTAGGTAAAAAGAGACTGAATTCTTTACAACTGTTACATGAAAGATGTAAACATTTATTTTAGTTTTGAACAACCATAACCTTAATGAATTTTTATAAGTGAAAAAATAACAAAGGAAAATATTATATTTTAATGAAAGAAGACAAATTTAAACGAATTTGATTGACTCTTACACTAGTTGGAAACTGTAATTGAGTAAAATTGTTTTATGAGTTCATTTAATCATTGACACATTCCAGATTTTGTACATGTATCCGAATTTTGAATGAACAGCATTTTAATGAATATTAATAATTAAGTAAAACAATGGAAAATATCAATTTTTAAGGAAAAAGATCAGAATATCAGCATAAAAGAGGAAAGATACGAGGATTTCAATTTAAAAGGGAAATTTAAACATTTATTTCAGTTTTTGAAAAATCATTACTTTAATGAATTTTAATAATTGAACAAATAACTAGGGAAAATATTATTCTTTAATGATAAAAGACAAATTTAAACGAATTTGATTAACTTTTACACTAGTTTGAGATTTTATCCTCCTTTTAGATGCTACCTATGTAGAATTTTAACTTTTCAACGAGACACACTTCAAGAAATACTCATTACTAAACAAAATAAATTAATTTTAATCTAATCAATAACTGAAAATTACACATTTTAAAAATATTTTCATGAATGTGCATAAAAATACGAGTTTACAAACTAATATCCTTATTTTTATTACATTTAACTAAATTTTTCTACATTCAAGCTTAATTTTTATACACAAAGCATTATTTAATCAAATCCAGTACTTTCAGATTTAACGAAATTCACCGATTTTCACTTTTTAAACCAATCCTACGAGTTAAAAAACAAGAGCACCTCCTATAATTTTATAGCATTGGGTGAAACGAGACGAATTAGCAGCACATTAAAACTTAAACATAATTAAAAAAAAGTTATTAAATAATTGCTTAGTGCATAAGTTTCCCTCAAAATGAAAAACAAATGAATTCTTGAAACCCCCAATCTTACTAAGTAAAATAAATAAATAAATAAAAATAAAATAATTATTCGCCCTTGGACGGATTCGAACCGCCAACCCCATGGTTAACAGCCATATGCGCTATCCAATTGCGCTACAAGGGCATCGAAGATTTTTGAATTATTGCAATACTTATCTACATCAAACTCGATTCTTGCTCCTATATATTTTACCATTATATAATTTTAAAAACTGTTTTTTTTTTCATTTATCAGAAAATTATTAAATCACAGAACGATCACACATCAAGTTGTTTCAAATATGAATGCTATCTTTACAGTTTTCTAATGATACAGGGTATACATGAACACAAACTTTAATTTTCAAACATTTCATATTTCAAATAGTCTATATTTCAAACCAAAATATTTGAAATTTTCACACGTAAGAGCAAATATTACTTAGATCTTTTCACTATTACCTTTTAAAAAATAGCAGATAACTACTTTTGAATTAATTTTCCAAGAACTGTAACTGAAATTACATCAACTCCTTATACAAAACCCTGTTTTAACACAATTTCTTGAAATTCAACAACGAATTGACCTTTACAGCAATACTTATCTACATCAAACTCGATTCTTGCTCCTATATATTTTAACATTACATAATTTTAACAAATTTACATCGAATTTGTAAGATTTTAACACTTTGATGACATACACCTCAAGAAATATTCATAATTAAACAAAAAAATAATCTTATCAATAACTGGAAATTTCACATTTAAAACACATATTTTCGTGATTGTACACATAAAAATAACAGTTTACAAACCAATTTCCATAATTTATCACATTCGAACTTAATTTTTACACACAAAACATTATTTAATCATATTCTATACTTTATGATTCAGTGAAATTCGGACTAGTCTAGGTTATTCTGCTCATATTATTAATCAAATTGTCTTATGTTTCACCTTGCATTTCGAAGATTTTCGAATTATCATCCATCAAGTTGCGTAAATCATAAATACTGTCTTTATAGTTTAATGATACATAGTAAACATGACTAGCCTGAGTTATTCTATCCATATTATTAACCAAATTATCATGTGTTTCATCTTACACATCGAAGATTTCTGAATTTTCATCCATCAAGTTGCTTAAAATATTAATACTACGTTTATAGTTCTAATGATGCATAGCATACATGAATGCAATCTTTAATTTTAACATTTCATATTTCAAATAACCTATTTCAAAGCAAAACTATATGAATTTTTACTACAACGCTTATCACAGAACAATTTACGCTTCACACTTGTCTAATAATTATTAGATATGTATTCCTCAAAAATATTACTACCATATGAATAAGTAAAGAAAATGTAATATATATATATATATATATATATTAAATAACCTCATACACGAAAAGTATCACAGAAGGAAAATACTAATAATCAATTAAAATAATTAACTATTACATAAAATTCCATCTATTAAATATAAAACTTCAACTGATGAATGAAAAATATGCAAATTAGCAAAATAAAATTTACAAAAGTAAGAAAAAAATAAGTTATTGAAAATTTAATTTAAAAAAAAAAGGCTTTTGAAAATTGCAAGTTTAACTCCTACCTTAAATGTCATTACCACTATCTCTTCGCAGAATATAATAATCTATGGTTTGCTATAACAGAATTTCTTGATAACATTTATTATACTACTGATTTGTACGCATGCGTGAGTTGTCACGTGATCAAAACGTTTGAGAATAATATACATTTCCGAAAAGCAGCGCAGCATTTCTCAATTCAACTGTTAACAAGGGAGAAGATAACTTTAGTGCACAACTCTGATAAATTTCCAGATTTTAATTCAAGTGGGGAATCGATTTCTTTGTTAGTGAATAAAGTAAGTTTTAGTATATCATTGCAATATATAATAATAAAAATAAACAATGAATAAATTATTATTTATATATTAAACCTTTCCTAAGTATATAAATATATTTCTTTTATTGTACAGATGTTGCAGCAAGATGAATCAAAACAGCAGCAATCCTCTTTATCAGAAATGGATGATCTGAATGATTCGCTCTTAGCACATGTAGAGTTAAAGAATAATAAATATGTAAGTACTTAGATATGAAATTCTATAATTCATATATGATACGTAATTAGATTAAATTTAAAATCAAATATTTTATTGTTTGTACTTTAACAAATGTTTTTTATCCATATCATTCAAGAGAATTCTAATTGTTTACATTTATTTCTCTCACAGATGTGTTCTATTTGCTACAAACAATTTTTAAATGGAATTTAAAAGAACATACACAGATCCATACAGATGAAGAACCCTATACTTGTGAAGATTGCCAAAAGCCGTTTTCAAGAAAATATGAATCAAAAATGCATACTACATCATATAGTCTATCACCAGCTGTATGTAAACTATGTGAAGATATTCAAGAAATAACCAGACGTTTGAAGAATTTAACAATCAAGGAAGAGATTTAGACTATGTACTCAACCTATTTGCATAAGAGTTACCACAATATCCCAAAACTGAAATTTCGAAGGCACACAGTAGGTGTAAAGAAATTTTTGTTACCCATGATTCTCGTAACCACCATGAATTTGATATTATTCATAATGTATTCCTTAAATTGTTATAATAAATATTCTTTTATCTGCACTTATCGACGTGTTTATTTATATCTCCTAACATTTTAAACGAAAAACGCTTTCCCATCTTAAAAAATTTCATAAGAACAGATAAAAATTAACAGATGAATGAAAAAATATGCATGTTCACAAAGTTTTCTAGATATATTTACAAAAATGTTTACAAAATAAAAAAATTTGCAAGAGTAAAAGACAAAATTCACAAAATTAAAAAAAAAACAACATAACATTTTTTTTCTTCTTACAAATGTGAGTTTTTAGAAAAGTAGGGAAAAAATTACACTTAGATTTTTTTTTTTTTCAAAAGTGAAAAAAAATATTTTTACAAAAAATATTTTTACAAAAAATATTTTTACAAAAATTTTTTTTACAAAAAATTTTTTTACAAAAAATATTTTTACAAAAATATTTTTATAAAAAAAATTACAAAAGTAAAAAAAAAAAATTATAACATAAAAAAATAATAAAAAAAAAATTACAAAATTTGTGAAAAAAATTGCAAAAAAGTTTGAAAAAAATTTACAAAAAAGTTATGAAAAAGTTTCAAAAAATGATATTTTAAATAGTATTATAATGGTTGGACAACCATTATACACTATATTTAAAATATCATTTTTTGAAACTTTTTCATAACTTTTTTGTAAATTTTTTTCAAACTTTTTTACAATTTTTTTTCACAAATTTTGTAAATTATTTTTTATGTTATAATTTTTTTTTTACTTTTGTATTTTTTTTTTGTAAAAATATTTTTGTAATAATATTTTTTGTAAAAAAGTTTTTTGTAAAAAAATTTTTTGTAAAAAAAATTTTTGTAAAAATATTTTTTTGTACAAATATTTTTTGTAAAAATAATTTTTTTCACTTTTGAAAAAAAAAATCTAAGTGTAATTTTTTTTCCTACTTTTCTAAAAACTCACATTTGTAAGAAGAAAAAAATGTTATGTTGTATTTTTTTTTTAATTTTGTGAATTTTGTCTTTTACTCTTGCAAATTTTTTATTTTGTAAACATTTTTGTAAATATATCTAGAAAACTTTGTGAACATGCATATTTTTTCATTCATCTGTTAATTTTTATCTGTTCTTATGAAATTTTTTAAGATGGGAAAGCGTTTTTCGTTTAAAATGTTAGGAGATATAAATAAACACGTCGATAAGTGCAGATAAAAGAATATTTATTATAACAATTTAAGGAATACATTATGAATAATATCCAAATTCATGGTGGTTACAAGAATCATGGGTAAAAAAAATTTCTTTACACCCACTGTGTGCCTTCGAAATTTCAGTTTTGGGATATTGTGGTAACTCTTATGCAAATAGGTTGAGTACATAGTCTAAATCTCTTCCTTGATTGTTAAATCCTTCAAACGTCTGGTTATTTCTTGAATATCTTCACATAGTTTACATACAGCTGGTGATAGACTATATGATGTAGTATGCATTTTTGATTCACATTTTCTTCAAAATGGCTTTTGGAAATCTTCACAAGTATAGGGTTTTTCATCTGTATGGATCTGTGTATGTTCTTTTAAATTCCATTTACTTAAAAATTGTTTGTAGAAAATAGAACACATCTGTGAGAGAAATAAATGTAAACAATTAGAATTCTCTTGAATGATATGGATAAAAAACATTTGTTAAAGTAAAAACAATAAAATATTTGATTTTAAATTTAATCTAATTACGTTTCATATATGAATTATAGTATTTCATATCTAAGTACTTACATATTTATTATTCTTTAACTCTACATGTGCTAAGAGCGAATCATTCAGATCATCCATTTCTGATAAAGAGGATTGCTGCTGTTTTGATTCATCTTGCTGCAACACCTGTCCAATAAAAGAAATATATTTATATACTTAGGAAAGGTTTAATATATAAATAGTAATTTATTCATTGTTTATTTTTATTATTATATATTGCAATGATATACTAAAACTTACTTTATTCACTAACAAAGAAATCGATTCCCCACTTGAATTAAAATCTGGAAATTTATCAGAGTTGTGCACTAAAGTTACCTTCTCCCTTAAGTCTAACAGTTGAAATGAGAAATGCTGCGCTGCTTTTCGAAAATTTATATTATTCTCAAACGTTTTGATCACGTGACAACTCACGCATGCGTAGAAATCAGTAGTATAATAAATGTTATCAAGAAATTCTGTTATAGCAAACCATAGATTATTATATTCTGCGAAGAGATAGTGGTAATGGCATTTAAGGTAGGAGTTAAACTTGCAATTTTCAAAAGCCTTTTTTTTAAATTAAATTTTCAATAACTTGTATTTTTTTCTTACTTTTGTAAATTTTATTTTGCTAATTTGCATATTTTTCATTCATCAGTTGAAGTTTTATATGTAATAGGTGGAATTTTATGTAATAGTTAATTATTTTAATTGATTATTAGTATTTTCCTTCTGTGATACTTTTCGTGTATGAGGTTATTTAATATATATATATATATATATATATATATATATATATATATATATATTACATTTTCTTTACTTATTCATATGGTAGTAATATTTCTGAGGAATACATATCTAATAATTATTAGACAAGTGTGAAGCGTAAATTGTTCTGTGATAAGCATTGTAGTAAAAATTCATATAGTTTGGCTTTGAAATAGGTTATTTGAAATATGAAATGTTAAAATTAAAGATTGCATTCATGTATGCTATGCATCATTAGGACTATAAACGTAGTATTAATATTTTAAGCAACTTGATGGATGAAAATTCAGAAATCTTCGATGTGTAAGATGAAACGTATGATAATTTGGTTAATAATATGGATAGAATAACTCAGGCTAGTCATGTTTACTATGTATCATTAAACTATAAAGACAGTATTTATGATTTACGCAACTTGATGGATGATAATTCGAAAATCTTCGAAACGCAAGGTGAAACATAAGACAATTTGATTAATAATATGAGCAGAATAACCTAGACTAGTCCGAATTTCACTGAATCATAAAGTATAGAATATGATTAAATAATGTTTTGTGTGTAAAAATTAAGTTCGAATGTGATAAATTATGGAAATTGGTTTGTAAACTGTTATTTTTATGTGTACAATCACGAAAATATGTGTTTTAAATGTGAAATTTCCAGTTATTGATAAGATTATTTTTTTGTTTAATTATGAATATTTCTTGAGGTGTATGTCATCAAAGTGTTAAAATCTTGCAAATTCGATGTAAATTTGTTAAAATTATGTAATGTTAAGATATATAGGAGCAAGAATCGAGTTTGATGTAGATAAGTATTGCTGTAAAGGTCAATTCGTTGTTGAATTTCAAGAAATTGTGTTAAAACAGGGTTTTCTATAAGGAGTTGATGTAATTTCAGTTACAGTTCTTGGAAAATTAATTCAAAAGTAGTTATCTGCTATTTTTTAAAAGGTAATAGTGAAAAGATCTAAGTAATATTTGCTCTTACGTGTGAAAAATTCAAATATTTTGGTTTGAAATATAGACTATTTGAAATATGAAATGTTTGAAAATTAAAGTTTGTGTTCATGTATACCCTGTATCATTAGAAAACTGTAAAGATAGCATTCATATTTGAAACAACTTGATGTGTGATCGTTCTGTGATTTAATAATTTTCTGATAAATGAAAAAAAAAACAGTTTTTAAAATTATATAATGGTAAAATATATAGGAGCAAGAATCGAGTTTGATGTAGATAAGTATTGCAATAATTCAAAAATCTTCGATGCCCTTGTAGCGCAATTGGATAGCGCATATGGCTGTTAACCATGGGGTTGGCGGTTCGAATCCGTCCAAGGGCGAATAATTATTTTATTTTTATTTATTTATTTATTTATTTATTTTACTTAGTAAGATTGGGGGTTTCAAGAATTCATTTGTTTTTCATTTTGAGGGAAACTTATGCACTAAGCAATTATTTAATAACTTTTTTTTTATTATGTTTAAGTTTTAATGTGCTGCTAATTCGTCTCGTTTCACCCAATGCTATAAAATTATAGGAGGTGCTCTTGTTTTTTAACTCATAGGATTGGTTTAAAAAGTGAAAATCGGTGAATTTCGTTAAATCTGAAAGTACTGGATTTGATTAAATAATGCTTTGTGTATAAAAATTAAGCTTGAATGTAGAAAAATTTAGTTAAATGTAATAAAAATAAGGATATTAGTTTGTAAACTCGTATTTTTATGCACATTCATGAAAATATTTTTAAAATGTGTAATTTTCAGTTATTGATTAGATTAAAATTAATTTATTTTGTTTAGTAATGAGTATTTCTTGAAGTGTGTCTCGTTGAAAAGTTAAAATTCTACATAGGTAGCATCTAAAAGGAGGATAAAATCTCAAACTAGTGTAAAAGTTAATCAAATTCGTTTAAATTTGCCTTTTATCATTAAAGAATAATATTTTCCCTAGTTATTTGTTCAATTATTAAAATTCATTAAGGTAATGATTTTTCAAAAACTGAAATAAATGTTTAAATTTCCCTTTTAAGTTGAAATCCTCGTATCTTTCCTCTTTTATGCTGATATTCTGATCTTTTTCCTTAAAAATTGATATTTTCCATTGTTTTACTTAATTATTAATATTCATTAAGATGCTGTTCATTCAAAATTCGGATATATGTACAAAATCTCGAATGTGTCAATGATTAAATGAACTCATAAAACAATTTTACTCAATTACAGTTTCCAACTAGTGTAAGAGTGAATCAAATTCGTTTAAATTTGTCTTCTTTCATTAAAATATAATATTTTCCTTTGTTATTTTTTCACTTATAAAAATTCATTAAGGTTATGGTTGTTCAAAACTAAAATAAATGTTTACATCTTTCATGTAACAGTTGTAAAGAATTCAGTCTCTTTTTACCTAAAAACTGATATTTTTCTTGAACGGAAACATTTTCTGTTATGCTTTGTAGTTTACCAGGTGCAGTAAACACGAACTAAAAAATTGGTTCGAATATGACGTCAGAGAAGGTTTGTGATCCGTTCCCAAGTTTGAAGAATGCTAAGGGTAGCATGCAGTGAATGGGATCTTGAATTATTATCTTATTACTAGCCCTATCGAGAAAATTCTGTTGAATCTGCTAAAATTAAGGAAATTAGATTGAATATATCTTGGGATATAGTCATCTAACGAATTAAATATTGTATAACTAACGTCTAAAAAAAGACGATAAAATCTCAAAGTAGCGTAAATGTTAACCGAATTCGTTTAAATGTGTCTTTTTCATAAAAAAGAAATATTTTCCATTGTTCTGCTTAATTATTAATAATCATTAAGGTAATGATTGTTCAAAACTAAAATATAAGTTTATATCTTTCATTTAACAGTTGAGAAGAAGCATAAAAATTGATATATTTTTTTTTGGATGTAAACATTTTCCCGATATGCTTTTGTGACGTCAGAACTCTATTGTTGTGTTCCCCCAAGCTTAAGGAATGTGAGCGGTTGGAAGGGAATGGAAATTGTTATTTATTTTCTTATACCAGACTTGTTGAAAATATTCTGTTGAATCTTCTAAAATTAAGGAAGTTAGCTTGTAAACTCTTATTTTTATATGTACAATCATGAAAAAAATATATATATTTATATTTTAAATGATAAATTTCCAGTTATTGATTAAGCTGAAAGAATTTATTTTGATTAATTAATATATATCTTAGGACGTAGTTGTCTAAGGTTTTAAATCTTACATTACTAGTGTTTAAATGTCTGTTAAAATCTCAAACTAGTATAAAAGTTAATAAAATTCATCTTTTTATTCCATATTAACTTTTGGTTATTTGTTCAGTTAATCAAAATTAATTAAGGTGAGGGTTGTTCTCAAACTGAAATGTATATTTAATTTCCATTTTAAGACGATATTATCATTTTATGGTTGGAAAAAAAAAAAAAAAATAAATCTGCTTTTTCCATTAAAATTTATATATTTTTTCATTGTTTTGCATAATTAATAATACTCATTACGGTAAAGATTGTTCAAAATTCAAATATATGTTTAACCTTCTCCATTTAAGTTGATATTCTGATCTTGTAGTTGAAAATAATCTACAGAAATCGACTTTTTTCCTTTAAAATTGTTATTTTTCATTGTTTTGCTTAATTAATAATACTCATTAAGGTAAAGATTGTTCAAAATTCAAATATATGTTTAACCTTCTCCATTTAAGTTGATATTCTGATCTTGTAGTTGAAAATAATCTACAGAAATCGGCATTTTTCCTTTAAAATTGTTATTTTTCATTGTTTTGCTTAATTAATAATACTCATTAAGGTAAAGATTCTTCAAAATTCAAATGTACGCGTTTAACTTTCCCCATTTAAGAGTATATTCTGATCTTGTACTGAAATAATTCATCTTTTTTCATTAAAAATTGATATTTTTCATTGTTTTGCTTAATTAATAATGCTCATTAAGATGTTAATCATCCAAATTCAAATATATGTTTAACTTTCTCCATTTAAGTTGATATTCTGATCTTGCAATTGAAAGAAAATCTACAGAAATCAGCTTTTTTCCTTTAAAATTGTTATTTTCCATTATTTTGCTTAATTAATAATACTCATTAAGGTAAAGATTGTTCAAAATTCAAATGTAAATTTAATCTTCATCTTATAAGTATGATAATCTAGTCGATCTAACGTTCAACTGTCGTGTTATAGCAGAAAAATACTCTAAAAACGCCATTTTTCCCGCTAGGGGGCGGTGGCGGAGGGTGCACAGGAGGGGAGATGAGGATGCGGGATGGGGGATTGGGACGAGAGGGGGTGCGGGAGGCGGTGCCGGAGGGGGACGGGATGAGGATGCGGGACGGTCTCGCGGTCCCGCATCCTCCTGAGCCAGAACTCTTGTTTTCCTACTACTCGCATATTACAACAACCTTATAAAAACATATAAAAACAACAACCTTACCTTAAATTGTTTTTCAAGATACGTTATTCCAGCCCCTTTGTCAATGTCTTTCATTTTTTCAAATTCTTTATTGAAATCGGAAACTTTAATACACGTCTCTTCAAAACAAAGAGCTTCTACTAAAGCATAGTACACGAACACATACTGGTCCTACATTTTGAGAGAAAACAAAAACTAGTTATTTATATCAAAAATATTTAGGCTGAATTATTACATTTCACAAGACGAGAGCCCAGAATCAAAATTTTCCCTTATATAACACCTCAATAAGAAAACAAGCAGGAAATTGTACGGCAACCGTGGCAAATGAGGTGCGTTCGTACTATAGCTAATTTTATAAATATTCAGATCTTAGCGCAATAGCTGTTGCACTCTTATCCAAAATGCATAAATACAAAATTTATTAGGATTCTATATATTAAATTCAGCAATAATTTCAATAGCTATCAACATTTATTTATTATTATCTGCATTTGGCCGGAAGTACTTGACAGACAAGACTCAAAAAATGTTTTTAGTGTTCTTTTGTAGCGTCCGCTATCTAACATGACTTCTAGTTATTTTTATTTTTAAAGTTTTACTCCTTTTATAAAATAACATATTGGTCTAGCACGAATACCCTTATATTTGTTAGATGGATATGATAGATAACCACATACTTAAAAAATATAACTGTAATTTTTTTTTAACATGCTTTCATTAAAATTCGCAAAAATGTAGAAAATATATATATGTTCCTTTAGTTGCACAAAAAAGTAGAAAAGTCTTGGGGGGAAAAAAACCTGAAATCCAAGGAGTTTAAATTAAATTGCGGTGAGCTGGATTATGGAACATCAATGAATTCAAATGGAAATTTAGCCAAATTAGCCAGCTATCGCCAAGTTGACTTCATATATGGCAACGTATTTTTATCGCCAAATTTGACGATATTTCGCCAAGTTGGCTAAAATTTGGCGCTATTGTGGTAACCCTTTCATTAGTACTTTTTTCAACAAATACTCATTGTTAAAGCTGATGTTGATTTCTCCATAGGAAATCAAACATAACCACTAAGTAAATTTGCCCCCCCCCCCCCCCCCCCCCCCGTTGTTCCCCTTAGGAATCGAATTTTAAAAAATCAATGTCCAATTCATGTGTTGCCCTCAGGAATATACATACAAGGTGGCCATAATTAAACTGACAGTACTCAGAGTGTTCTGTAGCGCGATCTAATTCAGAGAATGACGCCAAATTTTGTAAGAAGATTAAACAAGACGGGGGACGAAGGATTCCGCCAAAAATTAGTTCCAAAAGTCACTGCTAGGGGAATATATGGCGCTGTGTAACAGAAAAGGAGTTTTTAAAAATGCAGAATCAATACTGAAATAAAATTACCTCTTATTTAGCACATTTAACGATTTTAGTATTGATTCTGCATTTTTTAACTCTTTTCTGTTACACAGCGACAGCACCACATACTCCCCTAGCGGTGACTTTCGGAATTATTATTATTATTATTTTTTTACGGAATCCTACGTCTCCCGTCTTGTTTAATCTTCTTATAAAATTTGGCGTCATTCTCTCAATTACTACATCGCGCTACAGAACACTCTGAGTACTGTCAGCTTAATTTTGGCCACCTTGTGTATTCGAAATTTTAAAGCTCTATGACAAGGATGGCGAACCTTTTCACATGCGCGTGCCAAAAATTTAAAAACAATATCTGTCAAGATTGCAACGTGCCAAACTTTTACACAAAGAAAATATTGCTACATCTGCCGTTTATACGGAACACTGGTTAATAGAGTCAATCACTTTCATGCATTAAATAACCAAAAGCAAAAATCAAAATGCGATTATTCTGTACATTGGAATTAGCCATTAATTTTATGAAATTTTGACTTGAAAAGGTTCGTGTGAAGGGTACAGAAGGAAAGAAATTTTGGAAATTTTTATTTCAGTAATTTTTAATTTCTCATTAATGCAACATCTAACGTATAATTTTAATTACATTAAAAAGATAGTAATAATTTATTAACGAGGTTTCTGCTGCTGTATGTTTGATACGAAATACTTTATACCTGATTCCTGTATTTTTATTTTAGTAATATATAGAGCAAAATTGGCTCCATTTGTCATTTTATTGCAGTGATTGTTTTATAAAATTCAAATATGAAGTAAAGCCCTTTAAAAAATTTACAGAAGGGACAAGTAGTTACTTGTCGAAAACTCTACATAGAATCACAATAAAAGAAAATTTTCTAATGTGTTATTTCATGAAAAATGATTATGCTATATGTGCAGTCTGTACATGTTAAGCAAAATTTTGTTTGCTATAACAAAAACCAAAATTAATTTTAGCTAAAAAATAATTATGAAATTTAAGCTTTTCGCGTGCCAGAGAAATTGTCGTACGTGCCACCTCGGGCACGCGTGCCATAGGTTCGCCAACCCTGCTCTATGACAACAGGAAGTGAGTGAAAAATGAGTCTCAAGATTTGACTGCCACACACAAACATAATTGAAGAGCTGGGTGGATGAACATGTTATGTACATTTTCTAAAAAAAAAAAAAATTATCTTTTGGATGAAAGCGTTATGAGGTATCCTATCACACGTTGAAGCTAAAATACTAAGATTCTATTTAGTCTTGAAGATTTAAGACATTATTCATTAATATTTAATATTTTAATATTTAATGATGCCAATAATATTAATGATTTTTAATATTTGAAAATTAATTGTGAATAAGTTTTCCTGAGAGAGTTTAGTACCATACTTGTTAACATTTTAAACACATGGTATCAAACAGAAAATAAATCATTAAAATTTACAGCAAAAACTTTCACTTCAAGTTTCTTCAAATGTAACTTTTGTTACTTAACATGTTCTTCCACTTAGCTCTTCAATTGTAAGTTAAAAGAAAGCATGTAAAAAAACATATTACAAAGTATAGGGGAGAGTCATACACAGTAAAACAGAGAAGATTTTACATAAGAACAAAAAACTTCTTAAAACACCATCAAAAATTATTAAATGCGCTAGGCCTTTCGAAAGATCTGAGTCTTTCTTCGTCAGGCGCAAAGAAGACGTCCTTCTAGTATGAAAGCAGCAGAGTGAGTCTTCCTGCTGCTTTCATAGTAGAAGGACGTCTTCTTTGCGCCTGACGAAGAAAGACTCAGATCTTTCGAAAGGCCTAGCGCATTTAATAATTTTTGATGGTGTTTTAAGAAGTTTTTTGTTCTTATTCATTCACAGCAGTTTTAACTTATTTTCCAAGATTTTACATATCAGTCTGTGTTTGTACTGTTTGATGTCAATGTGTTCAGTGATCTTTTGTTTGGCATCAACGACCACATTTCAAATGTGGATGTTTGGTCGCTTGGAAGTAGTGTTACCTGGTATCCCGCGTAAATCAGGGCTAAAAATGCTCTGGACACCACTAATATTTGGCAGTTTATCTTGCCATCTTTAAACGCAGATAATTCTGCCATTAGATAAGGCGAAGAAAATTACTTTAAAATACTGGTGTCCAGAGCATTTGGAGCACCGATTTACGCGGGACATCTGGCAACACTATTTGGACGGTACAAAAAGAAAGTAATTTTTGGTGCGAATGTCAGCTGTTTGCCTTTTAATATAGAAGTCACAAAATCACGACTCACGTAATTTTCAACGATGTTCATTCTCTGCTTTCTCATGGAACATAACTGATTGACCAAGTCAACTTTTCCCTCTTCAAGGCCCATGTCCATCATGCTATCCAACAAAATAGTAGCTCCAGTGCGTCCGATACCGGCGCTAAAACGGAAATTGACAGAAATGCGATATAAAATACAGTTGCTGAAAGAGAGAGAGATAGTGTAGAACCAGCCTAAGGACATTTTGATGCCCCCCCCCCCCCCGCAATAAAGTAAACTAAATAAATTCGTCTTTTTTTTTCTTTTAACTTTTATACTGTCGGTTTCTTCATTTTTTTTCTATGCATACTGTTATTAATTACTTAAGGGTCCTGTCCCTGCCGGCGAAGGCACTCACGAGCTAATGCTAATTCTATGGGGAAGGATATTTCTAATATCTCGTTTGCATTTCAACATATTTAATTTTTTTGTGTGTGTGTGCATTAGATAGCCGAAGTCTATCTCTACATCGCACCTTTTTTACTTTTTCGATTTTGGTCGCAGATATCTTTTAGAACGACACTTTCATTTTCAGAACCGGTTTTGAAAGTGAAAGTAACTTTATAAAAAAATACCTGCGACCAAAATCGAAAAAGTAAAAAAGGTGCGATGTAGAGACGGACCTAGGCTATCCAATGCAAAAAAAAAAAAAAAAAAAAAAAAAAAAAAAAACTTAAAAATGTCGAAATGCAAACGAGATATTAGAAAAATCTCTCCCAATAGGATTAGCATTAGCTCGTGAGTTAGAGGTCTGCACGGGCCCGGGCTTAGCCCGAGGCCCGTACCCGGCCCGGCCCGCGGGCCGGGCCGGGCCGGCGGAATGGAGGAGAATTTTCAAACGGGCCGGGCCGGCAGAATTAAGTCAATTTTTTCAACGGGCCGGGCCGGGCCGGCAAAAAATTGAACGGGCCTGAAGGGCCGGGCCCGGCCGGTAAAAAAAATTAATCGGGCCTATCGGCCCGATATAAGAATTTGAGAGGAGCAGATAAAATACGAGGTCATTTCCAATGAATATGACTTTTTCGAGAAGTATAAATGTGCGTTACGAGCCGATGCGAGTTTAACAACATCAATACAGAAATGTAACATGTCCATCGTAGAGATCGGCATCGTACAGTTACATGATGCCTGATCCCGGGTTTAATTTTTTTCGGCAGACTTGTGCCGGGACGGAACTGGTCTTAATCGTTCTCAGGATGTGTAGGGCAGGCATTATGTTTTGTAAAAGTATTAATAGCGATAATGAACTTCTGTTAACAGTATCTTTGGAAATGTACCTTAAGGTGGTTCTCATATTTACTGCTCAACAATGCGAAACTCTCAGACACATTTTCTGACTCATTTTTAACTATAAAGGCATAAAATTGACAGGCTGAGTATTGAAGGCAATTGGGATCAAATAGCGTTCCCATTTTTCATAAATTACGTACAGAGATAACAGAGACTCTTGTCACGTGACTGTACGTTTTCTCCTTTCCTGTGCTATCGCTTCCGGAAATTCGATTCAAAACGCTAACTTTGGCAGTATTTTCTGAAAGATATATTACTTTTATCTAAAAAAAAAAACGGCATTTACATGGTTTATGAATAAGAATACCTGCCAATCTCATGCGTTTCCGAAAAGAAATGAATTCATAAATGTATCAAAATGTAGCTCCTTTGGATTTGAGAAAAGCCTTAAGAATGACAGAAATATTTTCACAAATCTACCTTTTATTATAAGCTTCAAAAGTTATCATGTTTTTTAACCCTTTATTCTAAACTACAATAATCTTTTAATGAACCCTTATTTAAATTTTGAAACGTCTGTAGAGACGTTGACTAAAACACTGTAAGTAATCGTTAACGTTTACTATTGTGTGTTTTCTATTTTGCGAACACATAGTAATTTAAAAATACTGTAAAATGTTCCCATAAATATGCATGTAGTATTCATTAAAAGAATCTTAATTATATGTCGAGAAAAAACGGAATTTTTTGTAGACATTTAGTCGGGCTGGGCCGGGCCGGGCCTGTTTTCACTGATTTTTGTACGGGCCGGGCCGGGCCGAGAACGGTAAAAATGTAAACGGGCCGGGCCGGGCTCGGGCCGAGAACGGTAAAAATGTAAACGGGCCGGGCCGGGCTCGGGCCGAACTTTCAATTTTTACACCGGGCCGGGCCGGGCCAAAATAGCTTTCCTTCGGGCCGGGCCGGGCCCGGGACTGGAAATTCCGGCCCGTGCAGACCTCTATCGTGAGTGTCTTCACTGCCAGGTACAGGAGCCTTAAGGCTGCTAGTCACCCAGTTTCCGAATTCCCTTCCGTAATGCTAAGTCTATGGGCGTTTGATACATCTTTATATTCAAAATATCTCCCCTGGAAAATAATATTTTTAACTTCTTTTTTCTGTTTACTCTTCTTAAAGGATGTCTCTTTTTTTTCTTATTTGTCAAAATATTTCTAAAATATATGCTTAATTTTATAGGAAGTGTTAAAATTTGACTCCCAGTTCGTCAGTTTTTAGAACATAAAATATTAAACTATACATAGATTTTACAAATATTTTGACAACTAAGAAAAAAAGTGACACCCTTTTAGAAGAGAACACTGAAAAAAGAAGTTAAAAATATGAATTTCCTGAGGAGATATTTTAAATATAATATTGCATCGAACGCCCATAGACTTAACATTACCGAGGGGAATTCGGAAGCTGAGTGACTAGCAGCCTTAAGGGGCTACTTCAGTCAGGCGAAAAGACCCGTTCGCTAATGCTAATCCTATGGAAGAAATTTATAAAGATATCTCGGTTGCATTTCAATATTTTTAAGTGATTTCTTTTGCATTGGATAGCTCAGATCGATCTGTATGCAGGCCGTTTTTTACTTTTTCGATTTTGATTGCAGATTTTTTTTTTATGAGGATGTTTTCACTTTCGAAACCGGTTCCGAAAATGAAAGTGTCCCCATGAAAAATATCTGTAAACAAAATCGAAAAAGTAAAAAACAACCTTTGTACAGATCGATCTGTATGCAGGCCGTTTTTTACTTTTTCGATTTTGATTGCAGATTTTTTTTATGAGGATGTTTTCACTTTCGAAACCGGTTCCGAAAATGAAAGTGTCCCCATAAAAAATATCTGTAAACAAAATCGAAAAAGTAAAAAACAACCTTTGTACAGATCGATCTCAGCTGTCTAATGCAAAATAAATAAATAAATAAATAAAAATAAATAAATAAATAAATAAATAAAAATAAATAAATAAATAAATAATAATAATAATAATAATCATTTAAAAATATTGAAATGCAACCGAGATATCTTTATAAATTTCTTCCATAATATGGATTAGTATTACCGAACAGGTCTTTTCACTTGACTGAAGTAGCCTCTTAAGGCATCATTTTATAGAGGTTCCAATATAAATAGAAGAATCCGAATTCAGCTCCGTTTTTGAGTTAGTATTTATTAAATTACAGAAAGTCTCAAAATGGAAATTTGAATTTTACAATGAGTATCAGTAGTAATATGTAACATTGCGATCTAAGAGTGAAACACAATACATTATTCTACGTGTAGGATAAAAACAATAAATTATTTTAAGCAAGAATCTTTATAAGGAATATTTTTACAATTAAACGAAACTAGTAACTAGGCAAGATGAAGACTGTAATCTTCTCTTGGTATACAGGGTGTTTAGAAATAGACTGGGCGAGCTTTAAGACGTGGTAGAGCACACTGCAACAAATACTTTTTGTATACGAAATCAAGGTCGCAATTCATTTATTCTATCAAAAATAAAAGGCGTCTCACTCTAATATGAACCCAAATTTTTGTTCTTTACTTTAGAACTAATAAATATATTTTAATGAAATTTTCCCCAGACTTGCCTTGCCTTATGCGATGACATTTATGAAAGCGCTAGTCGTGAACGGCAATTTCGTCAGTGGCATTGTATGTAATGCGAACTACATTTCCAAATATGGATCGTCTAGTTCATCGCTATTTGGATGTGGATGATATCCACGTCCACGACTTCCCCTGATATCTTAACATTTCCGTTAACCCCTTAAGTGTTTCTTTCTTTCTTCTTCTTCTTCTTCTTTTTTTTTTTTTTTTTTGACACAATAAATTAAAAATAAGGACCGACACCACATTTTTTTTTTTTTTTTTTTTTTTTTTTTTTTTTTTTTAAACTAAAATATTTGGCTTTGTAAAAAAAAAAAAAAAAAAAAAAAAAAAAAAAAAAAAAGCCATTTAACAAACCAAAGATTACAGTTAAAATTAAGTGGGATCCAAAAGCTTTTAGCATCGAAAATAACAAACTCTTTTACCCGAGCGGCACTCCGGCAAAACAGTTAAGGGGTTAAGAAAGATGATTTTGATAAAACTGTCGTTAAAATGTCTTCAATGTAGAAGTTATGAGCAAAAACCCGGGTTGGGGCATCCTGTATATTTCAATGAATAAATGGATTTCGACCCTCTATAGCAGGCTCGGCGAACCTTTTCACGTACGCGTGCCAAAAATTCACAAACAATATCTATCAACAATGCAACGTGCCAAACTTATGCAAAAATAATTTTGAAGAGTACGATGTTTATACGAATCATTGTTTATAAAACCAGTTGCTTTCATGCATTAATAATTAAAAAATATTAAAAATCAAAATGCGATTTTTCTGTATCAGCCATTAAATGAATCAATTTTTAATTCGTAAATAGGATTCATTTAGGCGGTATGTACTGTAATAAGGGGGAGGGGGGGGGAAATACCAGATTTTATTTAATTAATTTTTAACTTATTATTAATGCAACATCTCGGTTATAATTTTCCAAGTTGCATTAAACAATGTGCTAATAATGTATTGGTGAGATTTTTGCTGTTGTACGTTTAATGGAAAATGCTCTGTATCTGGTTCATATTTTGTTATTTTTACAAATATACATAGCTAAATTGAATTCATTTACTATTTTATTTGCAGTCACTGTCAAACGAAATTTATTTGAAAATTACAGCTTTTTAAATTCGTATAGAAAAGCAAAATACATGGTGAAAATGCTGCATAGCATGGCAGGAAAAGGAAATTATTCTGATGTGTTAATTCATGCAAGAAATAATTGCATTATTTGTGTATTGTCCATATGTAAAAAAATATATATATATATTGGTTATAACAGAAATAAAAAATGAATTTTATCTGTATAACGATTACCAAATTTAATTTTTTCGCGTGCCAGAAAAATTAGCTTACGTGCCAACTCTGGCACGCGTGCCATAGGTTCGCCAACCCTACTCTATAGTCTATACGAAAGTTGTTTGTACTAGTACACTCTACCACTCTTTAAAGTTTATACAATTTATATTGAATCATCTTGTGTACGAATAACAAATAAATTTTGTATTTAAATCATTATTTTGAAATGATTTAAATTTAGTGGAATTTCAAAAAGTATTGTTCACTTTTTGTATTGAAAATTTTTCGAAAATTGGGAAACTCAGTTTTCACTCCGACTAATCACGGAAAAAATCTCTTAAAAAAAGTTTTGCCTTTAAAATAAATAAGATAGTGTTTTTTTTTTGTTTGTTTTTTTCATCAACAAAATGTGAGCCACATTTCGCAAAAACTGACAATATCTAAAAGTTACGTTGAGTTCTTCGATATTTGTCATGTATCAAATAAATATATTATGATGAAATTCGTTCTTTTAAATTTTAAAGCCTAAAATCAGAAGACTTTTTATTAAGAGGTTACTTTTACTATTAAAACTGTAAGTATGCATAACAATAATATAAATTTAGTTAATTTTAAATAAGGTTTGATCAAGAAAAATGGTGAGGCACATGTGTTCTCCATGCATTTCAGGGTTAATCATACAAGTTCATTTTACGGGATTTTTTGTCAGTCATGATAGAATCAATGTCCATTTCTCCAAGAATAGAAAATTTTATTGAGCATTCTTGTGATACTGAATATAGCTGGTAATTTTTTATAATTTTTAATTTCGAAAAATTAAATGCGATTTCAGTGTCAATTGCGATATAGTTCGTATTCCTCTATTCTTTTAGATGTTTGATCCGTAGCTGTAAAGATCGTAACGTTACCACTGTGCCACTGAATAATGATCCTTTTTATTTCTTTTATCATTTCACCTTTTCCGTAAAGGACCTTTACGGAAGTTATCTTAAGTTATGTTTGAATTCCGTGACGCTTTTTTTTTTTTTTTTTTTTTTGTCCTGACCTTAAAGTGTTTTATAAGACTTTGCATTTAAAAAACATTTTTATGAAGGCTTTCAAAATTATTAATACTTTGTTTTTCTTTATAACAGCATACTCTATATTGTGCTGATTTTATGCTAAGATATATACAGATTTGAAGGCTTCAATTCGATTATAATGGAAACGAAATAAATTTCGATTACCTGCAATGTACGATAATAGGTGCTTCAGAATCAGGTTCATATAAACGAGTCTTTTTCAAATACAGAACGAATGGTGTTGTATTCACCGGAGCACCATGATCAGGCCAAGTGGTGAAGTGGAACTGCTTCACCTCTCTTGATGTATTATCCTTAAAGAATAATAATAATAATAACTAGTATGTTGTGGCCATCACAAAACTTTCTTCTATATAAATCACGTCAATTAAATCATTTAAATAGTACAAGAAATTACATGAATTTAGCACCAATTCATATCAAAGTATATCTGAATTTGAAGTTTGATGAAAATTCGTGCATTAGTTCTTGAGATAGAGCTATAGCGGAAATTCTGAAAAATGTAGCATAGCAGCGCCACCTGTTGAGTGATTTACACCAAAAATAAACAGCACTAAATGATATCAAGGTATACCTGAATCTGAAGTTTGTTGAAAATCTAAGGGTTAGTTCTTGAGATAAAGCTGGAAATCGCAAAAAATACAGCATAGCAGCGCCACCTGTTGAGCGAATTACACCAAAAAATTAAACAGCACTAATTTATACGTCAATTCATGCCAAGGACTAACTAAATCTGAAGTTTGATGAAAATCCGTGTAATAGTTCTTGAGATACAGCTCTTGTGAAAATCGTGAAAATGCAGCATAGCAGCGCCACCTGTTGGACGATTTATAAGAAAACGTAATCAGCACCAAACAATATCAAGATATAACTGAATCTGAAGTTTGATGAAAATTCGGGCATTTTTTTCTTGAGTTAGAGCTATTGCGATAATCATGAATAATGCAGCATAGCAGCGCCACCTGTTGGGCGATTTTCACCAAAACTAATCAGGTTCAGTTTATGTCAAGGTCTAACTAAATATAAAGTTTTGTGAAATTCCGTGCATTAGTTCTTGAGTTAGAGCACCCACAAAATTTTTGTCACATACAGACTCACAGAGTGACAGAGTGACAGACTCACAGACAGACATTTTCTAAAAACCATCAAATCGTGTTCTGGGCATTCTAAAACATATAAATCCGTCGAAAACCGGAAGTCGAAATTTTTCACGAATCCAATACTTTCTTCTTGTAAAGATAGAAGAAAGTAAAAATACAGAAGTGTAAAAGATCTTTTTTATATGAAAGTACCGCGTTTCCCTGAAAATTAAACCAGATTTTATATTAAATCTTACTAAAAGGAAAACACTAGTATAGGGTTTATTTTCAGAGGATGTCTCATCAGTTTTTTTAAAAGTTTGAAGAAAAACATGCATTTATCATTCAGAAAAACATAACAGTTTAACCACGATTGCATCAAACTGGTGTTATTTTTTACCATTTTTTTTTTCTAAATCTCTGACACTGATATTACGGTTAAAATGTGCTTAATAAAACCGTGGCATTTTAGACACTAGAAATATGAAATGCTTCTGTCGGTCTCATTTTCAAAATGAAGCACACATTTTCATTCATTAATATTTCACATTCTAATACGATTGTATAAAACTATATAACTAGTAAATCTGCAGATCAGGAGCCTCAACGTCAGATCTGCAATTCATTGTTTTTAGACACACTCTAGTAATATTCAATTTCCTGCAAACCGCAATTTAAAGTTTTCAAATTACGTAATTATTTATAAGAATAAAAAATACGAAGTTTTCAGACATATAGAAGCGTTAAATTAAAAACGTTGTTATGGAAGGATATTTTGAATTTTCATGAGCTACTAATTCTGGTATTTTTTGTAAATAATAAAGTATTCAGGGGGGCTCCGCCCCCCCCCCCCCTGAACCCCCGTGGTCTCATTAATTTACATATGTAACTTTTTATTGATTGCGCTAATGATTATGGTAAATCTTTTTACACTTCCGAGCCTTATTCTTCAATACTGGTGGGCAGAAAAGGATTTACATTGACGCATTTATATTAAGAGTTTAGGTTTTACGAACGAAAATGTAATTTCCTTTTAGAGATTAAAAAAAAATTTTCATTCATATTTTCTGAAATGAGGCGGCATTAAGAACTAACACTCGTCAAAAAATATTTTTTCAGGCAATCTAGTTAATGTTTGTTTTTAAGAATGAAAATATTTATTTCCCTATACAATGACGTCCTTTTCGAAAGCGATAATTTTGCGGTGCATAATTTTGACATTTACTATCAATTTGCTTTTCAAAAGTTTTTTTTTTTTTCTCATTGAAATTTTCGATTAAAAATTAAATATTTCTGTTAGCTGCGTCCAGACGATAAACCGTGAGATATTAGTAACGTTTTTTTTTTTATAATAAGAATTAATATCATAACACAAGCCCCTTTTATTTCAACCTCAAAGCGTATTTGTTTTATTTTTGATATATGAGATCAAATTCACCTTTCCGTTGCTAGGAAACAGTTAAAAGAAAATTAAGACAATGAAATATGTGATTGAAAAAAGTAAATTAAAAAAAAGAAAATATTTTATATTATTGGAACACATATATAAAATCCCTCCATAAGATATAAACCGAATTTAAAAACTCTGACAAATGTATACACAAAATTTCAAACTAATATGAATAATGTATGGTTCTAATTAGGAAATTCCATCATCCATAATTTATGATTTAAATCTTTCAATCATATCAGCGATTTCTTTCAACAAATGAAAATTTGAAAATCGTCTGACTTCCCATAGAAAAGCATTATGTCACAAAATAAAATGTTCTATATATTCCGAACGAATGAACCAAATTTAACCCAAAACTATACAGCTAAATCCGGGGAGCTCACCAATATACATCCTTAATTTCAAGCTAATCGGATGCTTTTTACGGCAGTTATCGCGGGACAGACAGACTAACTAACTAACTAACTAACAAACAAACAGATGGAAACCAAAAAATTTCGGGTCTCCACAGTAAGCCTTCACTGACGTTTCGGCAATTAACAATAATTTTTTAAACCACCGTTACTAATCGGTCGCAGACGATTAGCCGAAAATCAAATAGCCGACAAGACATTTAGCAGACAGCATTTAGACGACAGGACGTTTAGCCGACAAGTACATTTAGTCGACACGTACATTTAGCAGACAGGACATGTAGCCGACAAGTACATTTAGCCGACAGGACAAGTAGCCGAAACGTACGTATAGCATACAGGACAATTTGCCGAAACGGACATTTAGCAGACAGACAATTGGACGACAGGCAATTGGCCGAACGTGACAATTAGCCGACAGGACATTTAGCCGACAGGACAATAAGTCGACAAGACAATTAGCCGACAGGACATTTAGCCGACATGACATTTAGCAGACAGGACATTTAGCAGACAGGACAATTAGCCGACATGACATTTAGCCGACAGGACAATTAGCCGACAGGACATTTAGCCGACGAGACAATTAGCCGACAGGACAATTAGCCGACAAGACAATTAGCCGACAGGACATTTAGCCGACAGGACGATTGGCCGACAGGACATTTAGCCGACAGGACGATTAGCCGAAAAGAAAAATTAAACGACAGGATATTTAGCTGAGAGGACGATTAGCCTAGTTAGGTTATGGTTAGGATACTTTTAGGTTACGGATAGATTATAATTAGTTTCCGGTTACGTTAAACTTAGGTTACAGTTACGTTACGGTTAGCTTACAGTTAGATTACGGTTACGTCACAGTTATGTTACTTTCAGGTAACAATTAGGTTACGTTTAAGTTACAGTTAGATTACGGTTATGTTACGGATAGGTTACAGTTATATTAAGGTTAAGTTACGGATAGGTTACAGTTAGATTACGGTTAAGTTACGGATAGGTTACAGTTAGATTACGTTTCTGCTACGATTAGGTTACGGATAGGATACAGTTACGTTACAGTTTGGTTACAAATAGGATTACGGATAGGTTACAGTTAGATTACGGTTAGGTTCCGGATAGGTTACAAATAGGTTACGGTTAGGTTACCGCCAAGCTACAGTTAGGTTACGGTTAGGTTACATTTAGGTTACAGTTAGGTTATAGTTACATCACAGGTAGGATACGGTTAGGTTATAATTAGGTTACGGTTAGCGTACCGTTATGTTACGTTTATTTTGCAGATAGATTACTGTTAGGATACAGTTATGTTACAGTTAGGTTATGGTTAGGTTATAAGTAGGTTACGGTTACGTTACGGTTAGGATGAAGTTAGATTACGGTTAAGTTATGGATAGGTTACAGTTAGATTACGTTTCTGCTACGATTATGTTACATATAGGATACAGTTACGTTACAGTTTGGTTACAAATAGGATTACGGATAGGTTACAGTTAGATTACGGTTAGGTTCCGGATAGGTTACAGTAGGTTACGGATAGATTACAATTAGGTTACGGTTAGGTTACCGCCAGGCTACTGTTAACTTACGGTTAGGTTACATTTAGGTTACAGTTAGGTTATAGTTACATCACAATTAGGATACGGTTAGTTAATAATTAGGTTACGGTTAGCGTACCGTCATGTTACGTTTATTTTACAGATAGATTACTGTTAGGTTACAGTTATGTTATAGTTAGGTTATGGTTAGGTTATAAGTAGGTTACGGTCACGTTACGGTTAGGTTACAATTAGGTTACAGTTAGGTTACGGTTATGTTCCATTTCCGTTACAGATAGGTTACGGTTAGATTATGGATAAGTTACAGTTAGGTTACGGGGGGTCTATGTCATTTAGCCGAAAACCAAATAGTCGACAAGACATTTAGCAGACACCAATTAGCCGACAGGACGTTTAGCCGACAAGTACATTTAGCCGAAACGTACATTTACCCGACAGGTCAAATAGCCGACAGGAAGTTTAGCCGACAAGACATTTAGCCGACAGGACAATTAGTCGACATTATATTTAGCCGACAAGACATTTAGTCGACATGACAATTAGCCGACAGGTCAAATAGCCGATATGACAATTAGCGGACAGGAAAATTAACCGATAGATCAAATAACCGACAGGACATTTAGACGACATGCCAAATAGCCGACCTGACAATTACCCGACAGGACAATTGGGAGACATGAAAATTAGCCGACAGATCAAATAGCCGACATGATATTTATCCAAAACATACATTTTGCCGAAAGAATTTAGAAGACACATTGATATGGGTCGGTGATATACCAACAATGTCAACCTCAATAACTCGTCACCATCATAATTCAACTTTTTAGCTCACAGGCTATCAAAGTCAGAGAGCTGATGTGCCCGCCGTTCTGTATGTATGTAAAGTATGTACGGACATATTCACGTAACGAGGTAACTCTTGATAAAAACATCCGATTTGCTTCAATTTTTTTGTCTAGGTTCTTTCTGGAAAGGTGCTTTCCTGATTAGTTTTGGGGGCTCATTAGTTAAAGATAAAGGGGGAAAAGGGGGCTAGTCCCTCCCCTTAATTTAGATAAATGGCTTTTTCATGCAGAATTATTCGATTTGCTCTAAATCTGATATACCGGTTCATTATGTTAAGGAGCTTCCCTGATTAGATTTGGAAGCTCATTAGATAAAGGGGGAAAGAGGGCTACTCCCCTTAATTTAGATAAATGTTTTTTCATTCAAAATTATTCGATTTGCTCCAAATTCGGTATACCGGTTTATTATGTTAAGGAGCTTCCCTGATTAGATTTGGAGGTTCATTAGTTAAGAATAAAGGGGGGATAAGGGAGCTACCCCCCCCCCCTTAATTTATATAAATGGGTTTTTCATGCAGACTTATTCGATTTGCTCCAAATTTGCTATACCGGTTTATCATGTTAAGGAGCTGCCTTGATTATATTTGGAGGTTCATTAGTTAAGAATAAAGGGGGGAAAGGGGGCTACCCCCATTAATTTAGATAAATGGGTTTTTCATGCAGAATTATTCGATTTGCTCCAAATTTGGTATACCGGTTTACTATGTTAAGGAGCTGCCTTGATTAGATTTGGAGGTTCATTAGTTAAGAATAAAGGGGGATAGGGGAGCTAGTCCCTCCCCCCACCCCTTTATTTAGATAAATGGGTTTTCCAATCAGAGTTATTCGATTTACTCCAAATTTGCTGTATCGGTTTATTATGTTATGGAGCTGCATTGATTAGATTTGGAGGTTCATTAGTTAAGAATAAAGGGGGAAAAGGGGGGCAAATCCACTCCTTAATTTATCGGACACTTGTGGTACGAATATCATAAAAGTTTGTTTTTAGGCTAATTGAAGGGTGTAGAGTTCATTTATGCTGTCAGAATTGTGTACTGCTATTGAAAAAAACAAAGTTATGGTTCGTTTTATGATTCAGATGGCCCCCTAAGCAAATTTTATATACATCATTTAAAAGTAGACTTTATTGCCAATCGTTTGGTACCAGTAACTTTCTTCTACGATAATTTTTTCAGAGTTAGTAGGGGTGTTTAATTTTTTTTCCCCACGACTGTACACTTTAGGTTTTTCGGATTGTGCTTTATATCTTTCGGTCGGAGTCGGTGTGATCTGGTTTTTAACAAGGAAGTCCTGAATATTTTTCAAATGAAAAACTATAGATTTGACTATTAATGGTGGCTCATAGTAATACCCATGTGTTCATTTCTGTACTTAAGGGATAAAATTATACAACACTTTATTATAAACGTGTTAAAATTGGAGCAAATTTCTTTTACTTTGGGGTTTGGTGGAAGTCTGTCGGTTTTGTGTTGAAGAAATTGTTTTGTTGGGTGCTCGCAGACTCCATTCCTAGGCGTTGAAAATTATTTAGAGTGTACCATATATAATATAGTTTAATAAAGCAAATAATTAAATAATTTGATAACATTGCAATGATTGCAGTAAATATAATGTGACACTAATAATCCAAAAAAGTAAAAAAGTCGAATAATTAAGAACTTAAATTATACTCGCCCCTCCTCCACCCCTAAAAAAAAACTATCTTAAAAAACTCTACACCTGAATTTCTAGCCATCAGGGGCAAGTTGTACACAGCTGAGAAGCAATTGATAAAAGAAAATTTCTCTCATGTATTTTTAAAATTAGGCAAAGTACGATATATATCTCACCTTAAGAAAGTTCAAATAGGAAATGTTTTGGATAATTATTAATTTCTATGCATAAATCATTTATTTAATGCATATGTTTTTATTGTAATCAAATCTGATAAATTATCATAGCGTTTGAGCAATTTTTTAATTTTTGTTTGTCTGACAATTGATGAAAATTTTCCGAAAAATCAAATTCCTTGGGGGGGGGGGGGGGGGGGGGGTATTGCCCCCTCAAATGCCGGCCCTGTTTCCAAAACTTTCTAAAATATTCATGGAGACATTTTTATGCATAAATACATTAAAATAAAATCCTTTATATCTAACTTCCTTTTATCGGTAATTTATTTATTTTTTTATTTATTTTTGACTAGATAATCGTAAATTTAAGAGCTGTTTATTTTTATTCCACCCTAACATTATTTATTCCAGACAGTGTTGCGCCAACCTATGCGTATATGGCGGAAGCATGATGCAACAGTTGAAAGGAGAAATCAATCATCATGTTTGGACATTTCTTTATTCATTTCATTTTCTTCGGTTACTAACGAAAAAGAGCTATTATTTGACACCAATTTAGCCGTGCTAATAAATCTGTTTTATACAAATAAAGCATATTATGGCATTAAACTGGATTATTCCTAATTTTCTCTTATTGATCAAGTTGAATTTAGACACATTTTTTTCGTGAGGGATTTCTGTGATCTCCGGGATGGGGGTGGGGTTGGAATTTGCACTTTTTGACCATTGAAAACACAAAATCTCAAATCTTCCATGGGGAGATTTATTCTCTGGGGAGAATGTCTCCCCCGGGTCACCCCATGAATTCAACACTGTTAATGATTTTAAAAAAAATATTAGGACTGTTTCTCTTTCTGATTTAATTAAGAAATTTAAACATTTAAACACGGAATGTAAAAAATTATTTTGGAGAAGCTATTATTTGTATAATGAATGCCATTGTTGGATCATATACACCTACGTTTACAAATGAACTGAAAATTTAATACAATAATATTAAACTAGAGAACAGGAATTCTGTTTTTTCAGAATTTAGTGTCGCCCCCGGCATTTCCATTACTTCATTTTCTTCTGATGGACTGATGGCTTCTATTATTATGAAACAGCCATTATAAACGAAGTGTTAGGTGAAGATGAAAGAGCAGCCGTAAAAGTTTGAACTCTGATTTTCTGGTCGGAATGGGGGAAAAAAATGGCTATATATATATATATATATTTTTTTTTTTTTTTTTTTTTTTTGACGACTGCTTTTTCATCTTCCAATAACACTTCATTTATAATGGCTGTTTCATAATAATAGAAGCCACCAGTCCGTCAGAAGAAAATAACTCGGTTAAGCGGGACTCTACTGCAGTACAAAACATATTTCAATTTTAAGACTTAAAGCACACGTTTTATTTTATGTAAAATAACGTCATTCGCTTTCGATTAAGCATTCCACATTTACGATCTACTCTTAAACATCTGCAGTAAAGCATGCATAGCACATCACTATCGCGAAATAATGCACAAATGCAAAAAAATACTCCGTCTTTCAAGAAAAAAAAAGGCGATCTAATGGTTCATAGATACTTACAATTAAATATAGTATATAATAGCTCCATTGTTTTAACAGAAATCATTCGTTTATATATTTTTTTTCAAAATAGCACGTATTTTAATTACATTTTCTTTCGGTTGTTGCGAGAAAATGGCAACAAAAATATATAATTGCTATTTTAAAACTATTCTTCCTTTACTTTCTACAGAAATCGAGTTCTTCCGTTGCCAATATTAAGCAAATGGCTCTAAAAACTACAAAAAAATTAATATTCCAAAAAGAAATGGAGATACAGTTTTCTTACAAAATGCATTTAAAAGAACTTTTTTTCTCCAATACGACGGTATAAAAATTGAAAATGTGCGATGCTTAAAAGTTTAAAAAATTTCTAAACAGTATTTAATCGTAATGCTTTGTTTTACGGCTAGCCTCTGTAAGGTAACGTTATTTTTTGGACACAAAATAAGCTGGGAGAAAGAAATAGCATACCGTACCGGAGGCTAATAACATTTTGTTTTAAACGTGATATATAATTTTAATTGTTTCACCAATTTTCAAGTTTATTGAGAACTTTTACGTTTCATCCTCATTCCTCTGTTTGTATTAACTTAATTTTTCAATAACGGTTTCTTTGTAATCAATAATACTCTAAAGTTAAAAAATATATGTTGAGAAAATCAAAAATATTTTTTTCAAATAATTCTAATTTAATTTGATATTCAAAATTTAAGAAAAGCATTTATCGAATTAGATATATATAGTAAGCATATAGAATTTTTCTTTAAATTTGAAGCTCGGTCCTCCTTTATATTAATAAAATTGGTTCTTATTTAATATTATTTTTTTCATTCTTGTTAATAAAGTTTGCATTTGTAGTCGTAGAATGTATCCAGCCTCAGTTAGGGATCTAACGAATTTCGGACCATATTCAGTATTAAGCAGAATATTGTAGATATTTAGAGGAATAAAATCAGGGTAATACATTTTTTGGTAGATTTCGTAATAAGAAATACTACATATTACATTTTTCCAACATTTTTGCAGATCTACGCCGATCATGAAACTATAGAACACCAAACCACCCCCAGTTCAAAACTTTATCTAACTATCTATCCATATATATCACTTTTTTATGGACACGATAACTTCCATAATTCTGCACAAACCTCTTCCAAACTGGTCAAGGCCATACCATACAATCAAGGGGCAGAAAATCTCGGTAAAGTTCGTTAATGGGCAAAATCGACCAAGGGGATGGAAATAGGGAAGGATTTTGTGAAAACAGAAAAAAAACTTCTTAATTATAATGCATATCAAATCAGTTTAAAGTTATTATTACTTCTAGGAAGAGGTAAAAAAAATTATGTATAACAGGTTTTTGATATCATTAAAAATGGGCTCAAGGGGCAATAAAAATAGAGTTTTAAGAAGAAAAAAATTCATAACTTCGTCAATTCACAAAATATAAAATCCACTTAAATTTATTATAAATCTTCTTAATCTTACCTACAACTTTTATATTGAC
The DNA here is from genome assembly GCA_963932465.1 of Maratus speciosus. Lineage (NCBI taxonomy): Eukaryota > Metazoa > Arthropoda > Arachnida > Araneae > Salticidae > Maratus > Maratus speciosus. The sequence goes on along the minus strand of OZ010790.1, from coordinate 443,762,361 downwards.
AAGTTTTTGATAGTACCAACTCTTACAGAAACAAGTTGGAAATTGCTCCTCAAACGTGGCAAATGAGGTGCGTTCGTACTATAACTAGTTTTATAATTATTTTTTTGCACGCCATATTGTACTGAATGTATAATTGTTTGCACTTCATAAAGTGCATAGTCTGTAACATCATTAAAATGCACTTCCAATATTTTTTTCCCATGCCCCGTAATTTAACGGAACACTTTTGACTGTCCCTGTAATTAAACTATACATCCGATTTTCCTAGAATTTAAAATAGCTCAACCAAATTTTGCAACATTTATATCTTTAAAATTTCAGGCCATTCGGAAGGCTGTAATATCATTAAACTGCACTTTCAATAATTTTTCCCATTGGCCGTAATATAAAGAAAAACTTTTGACTGTGCCTGTAATTAAACTATACATCCGATTTTCCTAAAATTTAAAATAGCTCAACAAAATTTTGCAACAATTATATCTTTAAAATTTCAGACCATTCGGAAGGCTGTAATATCATTAAAATGCACTTGCAATAATTTTTCCCATTGGCCGTAATGTAAAGAAAAAATTTGACTGTCCCTGTAATTAAACTATACATCCGATTTTCCTAAAATTTGAAATGGCTCGACAAAATTTTGCAACAATTATATCTTTAAAATTTCAGACCATTCGGAAGGCTGTAACATCATTAAAATCCACTTGCAATAATTTTTCCCATTGGCCGTAATGTAAAGAAAAACTTTTGACTGTCCCTGTAATTAAACTATACATCCGATTTTCATAAAATTTGAAATGGCTCGACAAAATTTTGCAACAATCATATATTTAAAATTTCAGACCATTCGGTTGGGTAGTTTTTGCTCTGTTACATGCGGACAGACAGACGGGCAAACGGACGGACTGAACGACGACTATAGGTGCTACGTATTTATATAATTACGAACGCACCTAAAAAGGGAGAGAGTTAAAAAGAAAAAAAAATCATAACTTCGTCAATTCACAATTTATCAAATCCGCTTAAATTTATTATAAATCTTCTTGATATTATCTACAACTATTATATTGGCAAGATTTTGATAAAACCAACTCTTACACAAAAAGGAAAAAAATATCGTATTAAGGATGTTCTCAAATCCATAGGGGCAACTTTATGACATAAGTTTGAATTCCTTTTTGTTCGGAAACGCATGAAATTAGAAGGTGTTGTTATACGAAAACTATGTAATTGAAAGACGTTTTCCGTTTTTTTTTTTTTGTAATCACAATAGATGTTTCAGAAAATACTGTCACAGTTTGAACCAAATTTCCCAACAAAAGGGAAAAAACACTGAACGAAGGGAGAAAAATCCCTTGTAGTAGGTCTGCCAATTTTATACAATTACGTTAAAAAATCTGTACGTCATTGTGTCAGAAAATATCAACCTTGTTGAACAGTGTAGTTGAGAACACAGCCTTAACATGATTCTGATAAAACCAGTTTAGAAAAATAAAATTAAAAACTCGTCAAAAGCGACCAGAAAAAATTGTCAAACTGTGTTTATCTCTAATCTTGATTTAGACTTTTTGGTGAAATTAGTACTTAACTTCGAAATCTACCTGTGCCTGCAGACCGAACCGGGAGTGATTTTTTTCTCTTTCTTTTCTTTTTTTTTTTTTAAATGATTTTCTCAAATCCAAATTGGCTATTTTCTAACGCATTCATATAGAACAATTTTTATTTCTTACAAGCATAAAATGTACAGCTATTTTCATTCAGATACTAAACAATCAAATTCAATTTTTTAGTGTCAGACTATTTTAAGAATCCATAATCTGCCTGTTTGTCATACAGTTTTATAATGAGGCTCCTAAAACTTCGCTTATCGGTGAGAATTTTAGTAATTTTTTTTTTTTCAATTTGCACAAAACTATCATTATTTGATAAATTTTATAGTAGAAATAATGTTCCGATACGACAGTTTGTTGAATTTTCATGATTTTTTTGAAAAATAAACGGATATGGGCCATTGCCATTAAAAAAAAAAATATTTTATGAACTGAGATAAGGATTACTACTGCAATTTGTTTGTGTAGAAAAATGTAAGTCACATAAAAAAGGTTTTTTAAGGAATAATAATCTCTTTGTGATGTTTCAACATATTATATTAAATGTATAAAACAGTTAGACATATGAATAACGAAATCTATATCGAATTAAAAATAAAAAACAAACTGTGCGGTATGAATTTTTTGCTTGCTTTTTCTAGTTCCCTACGATGCAACCAAATTTTATACAATGCAATTTTATATCACACTAGCTGACCCACCCGGCGTTGCCCTGGCCCATCATAATAACCTTAAATAAAACTCAAGTTTGTATGATTTTATATCCTTTGAAAATCTTTTAAATGAACCTAGTTTCTGTTGTTCCATTGCATTCCACAGCGTCTCGTGTGTTTCCAACAAACGTCTTTCCGAACGAACCTGTAATCTGGGTCCCGGCTACCTAACGCAGCATGTGCCGGAAGTGCTCCGCACGTATCGTAGACAATCGAAAACCAAGTCTAGTGAGCCAAACTTCGTAGTAATCAAGCCCATAGAACCGGAAAAACGAATGCATCATTAATGTTCGAAAATGTCGTTAACTGAAGTCTAAGATAAACTTTCATAATCACAGAAAGTAGTATTTTCACAGAAAGTAACTGAATTGTAATCTAAGTTAAATAAACCAATTCCCGTTGAAATTGGGTCCTTATAACCGACGAAACAATTTATCCTTACGCGGTGGAAGTTGCCTCCCTCCTCCTCTATAAATTTCACGGTCTACTTTTAAAATTAACACGATATTATTTAATAAACGAATATTTACTGATTTGCAAAATTTTAGCGTAAAACAGCCACACAACAGTAGTTATTATTTCTATTGCAGATGCGCAACAGAAGAAAAGATTGCCGTATTATATGAAAAATGTATCTCTGATTTTTTTTTTTTTCATTATTTTTCCTGTGTAATAAACTTTTCAGAGAAACATATATAATTTTTTCGAAGCAAAATAAAAAATCGCGCATTTAAGGGTTAACGTAACGCGATTTTTATTTTTAATTTACGGATGTAGTGAGTAAACGTAAGTTGTTGCCGAAAAAGGAGATTAATATTCAAAAAAGCTGGTAGCTTGGGTATAAAGAAGGACCGGGCCCAGGGGGCAGGATATTAACTGGAATGTAGTTGGGTAAAAGAAAAAAATTTAATAGTTTTAAAGTAGCTGTAGGACGCAAGAACTATGAAGTAGAAAATTGTAATAGAGTAAGATCGCTTTTAAAGAAGCTGCAACAAAGGCCCCAAGAAGGAGATTAATATTCAAAATTGGTGGTAGCTGAAGTGAGAAACTTTTTGTCGTTCACGGAGTTGGTAGAAGACTTAAGAAGTTGTTAGAAAAAAAAAGCTAATGAATCGTGTCATTTTTAAGAGAGCTACAGTAAAGGGCCCAAAAAAGTCCAACTGATAGTTAAGAGCAGGGCCCTAACATGAAAATATGTTAAAAGGTCTTATATCTTCAATTATTCAAAATTAACCATAGAGTTGTGAATTAGTATTTCTTAGAACAATAATTTAAAGAAATGCGCCAAAAATTAATCAAATGCTGTCCTAGGACTGGATAGCTGATTGTCCTAGGGCTCAAATAAAAAAGTCCTTCCGACCAGTGCCGGGAGGAAGAGGTAGCTTTCATATTCCTTATTTTAAAAAAGCCAACTTATATTATTCAAACACACGAAGCTCAATTTAGTGGAAACCGAATATAGGAGATTCAATACTAATTTTTATCAATAGTAAATCATTATGAATCAGAATTTCGCGAAATTAGTCAGCTTTATCCGAGCTGCTTTTATTTAAAGCAACTTATATTTGGCTGCCAAATTCGGCGATTTCTTAAAGTGCCTGCCATTTTAAGAGAACATGGTGGATCAGGCTAACCAGTGAACTTGGTCGAGACCTTAGTAATTGCTGTGCACATGCTCACTCACATCGGAATCGATTGATATATACGAGTGCTGTCGCAGGCAAAAAATCAGATTTTTCAAAATGTCACCCACATTAGGTATTGAAATTGCTATATCTGAGACATTTTTGAAGATAAAGACAAACAAAAAATGCCCCTGAATCCTTATATCAAGGTCAAATACTTAAGAAAGAAACCTTTTTCAATTTCTAATTTTTTTTTGCACTTCACTTCAAATATATATTTTTTAATTTAATGGCCACCATTTTGAAACATGATGGTTGATGAAGCTGGCCAGCGAACTTGGTCGAGATATTGATGTATACTATCCACATGCCTTCTTACATCGAAATAGGCGAATACGTGTATTATCGCGTGACAAATACAAGATCGTTTCAAAATGTTAGTCATGCTAGAAATTCAAAGTGCTATAATTCAACCATTTTTTAATATATAAACAAAAGAACAAATTTTCAGAAACAAAAACTGCTCCGGAATCTTTGTATCAAGGCCAAACACATAAAAAAAATCTTTTTCATTTTCCAATTTTTTAATGCCTCATTTTAATTTTTTTTTTTAATGGCAACCCTTTTGAAACAAGATGGCGAATGAAGCTGGCCAATGAACTCGGTCGAGACATTGGTATGTACTATGTACAGACCAAGTTACATCCAAATCGGTTCATAAATACGCCTGTTATCGTTTTAAAATATCAGCCACAATAGAAATTCAAAATGCTATAACTCAGCCATTTTTTTAGATATAGACGAAACAAAAACTGTTCCGGAATCTTTGTATTAAGGTAAGTAAGTAAGTAAGTAAGCACCCACCCTGGGAACCAGGGTTGGCAGGTTTTTGACACATGTCAGTTTTTGACAGTTTAAACTGCGGTTTAAACCGTCATGTCAAAAACCCCTTGTCAAAAACCTCGTCAAAAACCTCAAATACTTACAGTGATCTGTAAAATTTCACATTAAATGTCACACATTAGATGTAATATTTAAAATTCACTATTACTGTAATTGTATAATTAGTATATAGTATTAGTAATAATTACAGGGTTGGCAGGTTTTTGACATGTGTCAGTTTATGTCGGGTTTAAACCATAGTTTAAACGGTCATGTCAAAAACCTCAAATACTAAATTGATCTGTAAAAATTCAAATTAAATGTCACACTTGACAACATTACATGTAATATTTTAAATTCACTCTTACTGTATATCAGTAATTAGTACATAGTAAAGTATTATTGTTAAGTACAACTTTTTAACAGGGTAAAATTTTTATTTATTTTTATTTTATTTTATTTTATTTTATTTTTGTAAAATTGTGTTTTTCTAAAAAGTAGACATTAAGCTCACCTGAGCTGTACATTTTTTCTCTTACTTAAAATCGTTTTAATTTCGCTTACTTTTGAGAGCTTAAAGCATTAGCTAGCTTTTTTTATGGGGGAAAAAAAACTTAGAAAAGTGTAGATTTTTTTGTATGTATAACAAGATAATGTGCATCAATGTTATTCTAGTCTAGGCAATAACCATTCCATTCAAAATTGAAATTGGATTATTAATTTTAAACATTTACAAAAGAAGAGAAGTAATTAAAAAAAAAAAAGCTTAAAGTCAAAATCTTTTTAAAACATGCTTTCTTTCAATATATAAAAATGTTTTCGATTTTAAAACTGAACAAAATTGGCTCGGTCATCTAAAAGAAAATTCCTATAAGCCCATATTGAAAAAGTGCATAATAGAAGGGATCAAATCATGAAACCATACCATTGTTTGGCTTATACTTTGCATCCCAACCATCAGGGGCAAGGGTTGACTGCTGTATCAGTTGATTCAGCTCGCGCTTGAGCTACGGAGAGAGTTTATGGATGCTTACCCATACTGATTGTGTATGAAGCTAAAGAATCCCCTTTCCAGTCTTCTTATTTCAGTGCTATAGGGAGGACTCTATTGTTTGGTGGAAAGGTATCACTAAATGCAACAGCTTTTTGAGCCTGCTTCAAAACTTGCCCATCTAGCAATGCTTTTGCTATCAAGTCCTATTAGCTCAGCATCAATTAAGAGACAGACTATTTTCTAATGCTTCATACACTCTAAACTCAAAAATCTTTTGGGTGTAAATAAATGTGCTAAACACGTGGTGTGCTGCAGCATGCTGTGTGGTAAAATTGATCCGGATTATTTAATTGTACAAAATTATTTTCTTCTGGTTGAAAAATCCCAAAAAAAAAATATATATATATATTTTATTGCAAATAATATATTTTTTAAATTATTAAATTTCAATAAAAGATCACATAAATCATTGACTTATTTAATGTTTATCTATTGTTAAAATGTTTTAGCGTGTTACATGTATTTGGCAGTTTTCGACGGTTTAAACCAGTTTTCGACAGTTTAAACCAGTTTACGACAGTTTAAACCAGTTTTTGACGCTTGTCATGTCAAAAACCACTTTTTGACGTCAAAAACCCAACCCTGCTGGGAACCCGCTTTTGGCTTATGGTTAGGTGTAACCCCCAAGCCCAGGGCAGGGAAAAGTTTTACTACCTCCGGAAACAAGCCCAGAACCCCAGTCTCCGGGAAAGAAGACTTCAGAACGACCCGCCTGACACGCCGAAGAGAGCACAAGAGGCATCACAATTAGCTACCCTATTGTTTCAGGGCGAGCCTAGAAATATATTACGATTATGATTTATATGTTTTGGAATTTACGTACTATTTGAAAAACTTTTAAGTATTTACTTTCATCTTTTCATTTGATAAGAAATATTTTTTTTTTCCTTTTTTTCACCCTTTTAAACAAAAATATTTATACATATTTACAATTTTTCTAGTGGTATTTAAGTTCTTAAAAATAAAACAATCTCAAAAACACCCTTCCATACACCACGTGGACCCATGACATGTCCACCACAGGCAATCAGAAGAGGTAATTATTGAATGTATTTATATTGAATAAAAGAATAATGGCTATTGAGAATATCGTAGTTAGCATAAAGTTTTTTAAGTTGTGCCGGGTCATTAATTATTTTTAGGATGTCCTGAAGGATTGTCGTTTCTGTTCTGTGAAATTTAAACTTCATGAATTTGCAGTTGCCGAAAATGTAATGCATCGGGTCTCCTCGACCACCACATTTACAAAGGTCGTCATCTTTTTTGCCGATATTATAAAGGAAAGACGGGAAGCTGCCGCGGCCTGTTAAAAAGTAAATAGATACTTTATCTTTTGAAATTATTTGGTTCTGAACTTTTGGTACCAGCCCGTGCGTATATCTGCCACCCCCTGAGTGATCCCAGTTGTACTGCCACCTGTCCAGTAATTGGGTTCGAATACATTTTATAAGATAGGACCGAGGCAATTTAACTCCTCGATCCACTGGTAGGTCGCAGTACTGGGCGGCATCATTCGCCAGCTCATCCGCCAGTTCATTACCCGCTATGCCAATGTGGCCTTTTATCCAAGTAATGTAAAAAATTTTATTTTGATTTTGTTTAATTAAATTATGGATGTAATAAATTGAGGGGTTAGTTGGAAATAAATTGTCTAAGGCTTTAATAGTAGATTGACTGTCACTTAATATTTGGAATTTTGTATAAGGGGAGTTAATGGCCCAATTAATTGCCGAAATTATTGCGTGCAGCTCCGCCTGAAAGATTGAATTTTCTGCTCTCAGTTTGACTGTTTTTTCATAAATTTTAATGTTATGATTGTAGGCTACCATTGCATATGCTGTGCCAGAGTCCACCTTAGAACCATCTGTGTAAATCGAAATAAGATTAGTTTTTGTGATAATTTTGTCTGTAACTATTAAGTTATTTAAATGAATTTCCGGATTTATTTCATATTTTAGGATTTTATTTTCTATATCATCTTTACATATTGGTTTGGGTTCTTTAAGTAATAAGTTTTTATTGTGTAAAATATTGTATTTTAGATTTTTATATTCCAGTGTTATTAAGATTGGTGGTATTCCTAATAGGACCTGTAACGTATGTGTTGCAACATTTTTATATGTTTTGGTTATTGACGTGAGACAAGTTCTTTGGATGGATTGGAGAGCGCGTTTATCTTTTATCCTGAGGTCTCCAAACCACACCTCCGAACCATAATCTATAATTTTTTCTAGTACTGCTATGTACCAGGTTCTAAGATAGCCTCTGTCCACCCCCCAAGTAGCCGAGAAGACCCGTTTAATGGATGAGGTTAGCTGTAAAATTTTGTTTTTTATGCTAGTTATGTGCTTGTCCCATTTTAAAGTACTCTGGAATATTATCCCTAAAATTTTTATTTCCTTTAATGGCTTGATGGTATAGTTACCCAATTTAAAGGTTGGTGGACGTTTATCCAAAGTGTTTTTCCCCAACATAATAAAAGTCGTTTTTTCCTTTGAAATCTGTAAATTTAAGTTATTGCAAATATTATAAAAAAGTTTTATTTTTTGGTTGGTTTCGGTCTCTAAGATGAGTCTGCTCCTCGCTTTGACAACCATATTGAAGTCATCGCAAAAAACATACAGGTCTTCGAATTTACTGTAAAAGTTTATTAAGATTATATTTGCTATGATTAGCCACAGAAGCGGCCCAAGGCACGACCCCTGTGGACAGCCTTGATAAGTTGGTCTTTTAATGTTATTTGATAAATAATTTGTTATTAGTTCTCGTTCGGATAAGAAGCTAAGAAGGATACATTTTAAATATTGCGGAATTGGTAATTCGTTAATTTGTTGACCCAAAGTGACCCAATCGATATTGTCAAACGCCCCTACAATGTCGAATGAGATAATGCTGCAGTATTTATATTTTTCAAGATACGTTTTTGCTTTATGTTTTAATTTGTTTAATAGTTGAATTGTGCTTCTGTTCTCACGGAAGCCATACTGGGCCCCGTGAAGAACATTTAATTTTTCTAAGTAGTGATTAATTCTTCGTTTTAGGATCCTCTCATAGATTTTTCCCAGCATGGGAAGGAGACAAATGGGTCTATAGGAGGAAGGTTGGCGTGGATTTTTATTACGTTTTGCGAAGAAGATCACATTTGCTATTTTCCATGATTTAGGAAAGTAGTTAAGAGTAAGACATTTGTTATATAAGTCACGTATTAGATGTTTAAAATTATTGTTTATGTTTTTAATAATAAATGCATCAATTTTATCAAATCCAGGGGCTTTTAAATTATTTTGCTCATTAAGTGCTGATTTTATTTCTTTAAAAGATATTAGGGGGGGAGGGGGGGGGGAGATCTTCCTCTGCCGCTGGGTCCATGAGAGGTGGATGCGGGTTTTGATGTATTGGGAAATGGTGGTTAAGTAATATGTTGAAAGTGTCTAATTTTGTAGTATATGGGGTTGAACCCTGTAGTGTTGTGTGTATGAAATGACTATTTTTGAGTCTTTTATTCATTGCTATTTTAAAGGCTTGGCCAAATTTGTCTTTTGTTTTAGAGCAGAAACTCTGCCATGATTTAGTTTTTTGTTGTTTTATACGTTTTTTGTATATTGCTCTTTCTCTTTGTAGGAGGGTTCTCCATTTTGGGTCATTTGTTGATTTAAATCTTTTCCGTAATGCTGAGATTTTATTTCGCTGGACCTTCAGCTCTGCCGTCCACCAGTCAAATGTTGGATATAATTTGAAACTTTTTGTTTTCAAACACATACCAAAAAATCTTTTTCATTTTCCAATTTTTTGGTATCTCATTTAAAATTTTAAATTTTTTAAATTTTTTAAATGGCCGCCATTTTGAAACAAGATGGCGGATGAAGCTGGACAACGAACTCGGTCGAGACATTGGTATGTACTATTTACAGACCAAGTTACATCCAAATCGGTTCATAAATACGCCTGTTATCGCATGACAAAAATCATGTCGTTTTAAAATATCAGCCACAATAGAAATTCAAAATGCTATAACTCAGCTATTTTTTAAGATATAGACAAAACAAAAACTGCTCCCGAATCTTTTTATTAATGTCAAACACATAAGAAAAAAATATTTTTTCATTTTCAATTTTTTGGTACCACATTTCAAATTTTAAATTAAAAAAAAAAAAAATTAAATGGCCGCCATTTTGAAACAAAATGGCGGATGAAGCTGGCCAACGAACTCGGTCGAGATTTTTTTATGTACTATGTACACACCGAATTACATCCAAATCGGTTCATAAATACAAGAGTTACAGTGTGACAAAGGTCAGATATATATATATATATATGTGTGTGTGTGTGTGTGTGTGTGTGTCAATTTTGAACGGAGAGTGGTTTCGGGGTCTGGGGGTCATGATCGATGAAAATATACCAAAATTTTTTGAAATCGCTTTCCTCCGAACGGCTGCAATAGGTAGCTTTTTGTAATTTAAGCTACCTAATATGAGGGTGTTGGTCCTGGGAGAAGAGTCCAATACTCAGTTTTAAAATTATGCACTGAGAAGGTGAGAAAATTAGAGGGCGAAAAATGCATGGCGCACAAAAAATTCAAGGGACCTACGGAACCCTAGGGGGGAGAATGGAGCAAGGGTCTTAACTGGGATGTAGAAATGGGAGAATAACTAAATGAAAAAAGGATACCTAAATGAAGATCGGATTAAAAGGAAGCAATTTATTAACAATTTAGGGCGCAAAAACTTCAAGGGGTGCTGTACCGGGTCCCAGGCTGCCAGGGTCTTAACGGGAATGTAGAAATGAGGGAATAACTAAATGGAGAATTGGCCCCAAGAACGAAGAAGATCGGATATAAAGGGGGTAAGTTATTAACAATTTAGAGCATAAAAACTGAAAGAAGCACAGGGGCCCCGACCCTTAAATAAACGGTCAAGTACGAGCATTACTCGCGCACAGAGGGTTCCATAGAATAAATATATGAATTTGTAATTGTATTATAAAGAAAAAAAAAAGTTGCTAAAAGAGTACTAAGACTTTGTAAAAAACAATACAACGTAGGGTTGAGTATAACTGTATATATTAGAAAAGTGTAAATGGGTATACCATGAAAGTTCCAAGAGATATGGAACTTAAATAATATCAAACATAGCTGTTCGTATAACTCTTTCTTTAATATTATTTTAATCTGTTTATGATGAACTTAATTCGGTACTGACAATAAAAGCAGTGCATAGTTAAACTTCATTTGGCATTTCATGAAACTAAATTCAGCGTAGTAATAACCTTTATTTCTACAGTGTAGCTAAAACAAAACCTTTGTTCAAAGTTTAAATTTGGCATTGTGCTAAGCGCGCTTCGAATTGAGGTCTCAAAGTTGCAACGCCGCCTTGGTCAGTGCCGCGTTTTTCCAGATAGATGTTTAATTAACTTTTAAAGTCACTCGAGGCGCATTGATAGATACAATCAATGTAAACTATCGCGAATCCCACAGTATTTATGCGATTCATTCTAATTAAATCTTTCGAGGGCGATGCCCTTAAAAAACGGACACCTAATTTTTATTCCAAAACAGACAAACGGCACCAAGAATATTTAATTAAAATTTCCCTTTTATCATGTACGTGAAAATAAGCAAGTTCGCATTTTCTAATAAATTCATTTATAAATTCTGGTGTCAGCTCATTATTTCATACGTTTATAAATAGAATTACTCCGTGCCGGAAAGGATTAAGTGGTCGCAGGACTCTTAAAGCTTCAAAATTTAAGAAATTTTATTTTTTTTTTATATGTTAAACTCCTATCTTTTCTGAATATTTTGATATAATTGTTTCCTTGAAATTCCCATTAGAACAAAAGTTTCGGCTTTTAGAATTATACCCGCTCAATAGCTGAAGCGGCGTTTCCGAAACTTTAAAGTAATTATTTTCCAAATGGCGTTTTTTGGGCATAACGCTCAGGATACCTCAAAAACTTCTAAATATTTTTTCATGAAATTTTCAAAACATATAATTCATGTTAGTCTATATAAACTGAACCTAAAATTTCCTTTTTATTGTTCAAAAAAATATTTTTTAGGTGATTTTACTGTTGAAATTTTCAAAATTTTGTATTAGCTAAATACAACATTGCATTAAAAATATAAAAAGGCTTTAAATATAAATTTATTTAAGTTCAGGGAAATTAATACAATCTGAATTATAAGTAAGCACCAAAATTTTCATTCTAGTTGCAATATTTATTTTGTAATCCTGCGCGTAAACTGTTATGCCAATTTTTTGTTCGGAAAATGTCTAACAGTTTGGAGCCCCCTATAAATACTAATTCTGTATCTTGCAGTTTTTTAAATGCATGAAACGAAAGAACATACTTATATCTTTCATTCCAATTAAAATTGTGTTTTAAAATCATATACATTTTACGACATTAAATGTTGAAAATGGTCTTTTTTTTCACTTTTTAGAGTCCCGAGACCCCTTAAAATAGTATGGTTTTAACAATTTGACGTTTATTGCTTTTATACTGTTACTGGACATTACATTACACATATATATCATTAAAAGTTGTTAACTAGGCATAGAGTACGCCGCCCTGTCCTTGTGTATGTCTAAACTGACCGTACCTTTAAGGGTTAATATCTCGGCTAATTACCGATGATTTTTTTCGAAAATCATTATAAACAATGCTTTTATTCTTCTGCAACGATAGGTATATTCAGCGATGTTCAACAATTTTTCTGAATGCCCGTAAATCGAAATTTGTGTATAACAGAAAAACGCTAATTACTCAAAAACTATGTGGCCTAGGGTAATCGCTATAATTTTCCGGCAAGGTTTATATTAATGCCTACTACCTCTAATTTTTTCATAATTTTAGTTTCAGTAGATTCGGAATTAGATGGGGGGGGGGGGGCATATTTTTGCGCTACATTTTCAACAATATCTTTGAAAATATAATACCTAAAATTAAAAGGAATCTATTTTTGAGTTCAGCGTTACAAAAGCTTTCACAGGATACCCCACATGATGTACAATGAAAAGATTTTTTTTTTCAAGTAGCATAATTATCCCTTCTACTTTTTTACTAAATATATTTATGAATGTTTATTAATATGAAAATATGTGGGACAATGGTCTTTATTATTTCCCCGAATTTGAACTTTCCACGTTGCATAGTTTACGAGTAAAATGGCTGTGACAGACAGACAGACACAAGAGTGATCTTATAATGGTTTCCGTTTTTACTTTTTAAGTACGGAACCCTAAAAAAGAAAAATCTAATTGTCAGGTGCATCAGGACATGTCTTGGGTTGTTCTCACCTAAATGTTCAGACTTCTACGTGCGGTAGATTTTGCTAGTCATCAAACGCAGACACACAGACACTCAAACACTCACATACACACAGACAGAGCGAAAGTTTCTTTTATTGGTATACGTTTTATTCAATTTTTCTCGCTAAAAACTGGGTTGTCGTTAAATCCGACCTCGCTGAAAACTTATTCTACAGTTAAATACAAACACACTTTTAGTAGCTGACGAGTTATTGAGGTTTTAATGCATATGTATAAAATATTAATGATGATTGAGTATGATTCTTTCTGATGATTCTTTCAGCAAAAACAAAGGTTTATTAAGGCTGGCGAATCACTGATCTTTTAATATATAAATTAAATAAATTCGATGCGCCAAAAGACGAATTTGTGAGAATGTCAAGTTGTCAAGATTGGATATATATAATTTAGGGATGCAACGGATATCCGGCAAATATCCGATATCCGGCATATCCGGCTGATTTTTCAATATCCGAAATACCGTCGGATATCCGAATCACAATCACCGGATATCCGACTTCTCTGCCGGATATCCGGCAATACGTAGCAAAGCAAATATATAAGGATAAGAGATCGTTTGACCCAAGCAATGCCGAACAACTTTTGTTTATAATGCAAAATATGAAAGTACGTCCACTATTCATGAGTAAAAGGTAATTCTCTAAAGTTTAAAGAATTGCCAGCTTTCCTAACATTGGTATTATTAGAACTCTTTATAATAAATTTAAGAATTTATGTTTACATTTTTTAGAAAATTGTACCTTTACTTTCAGAATGTGAAATAAAATCTGAATTTGTTTATAGAAGTATGACTTTATTAATTTTCTTTCTCTCTTTTAAGTTTAACAATTAAACAGGCCTATTTTTACTTTCTTCTATCTTCAATAGTCATATCTTCATATGTAAAGTATGTTAAATATGTAATGATAAGTTATCCATATAATTGAACAAAATTTTTTGTGTATGTTTTTGGCTATGTCCAGCAGATTCTCCTTTAAATTGGAAATATTTTGCCAGAAGGGTGCGCTGTAATAGTGATTTTTGTGCCATTTTCATTCTTGTACCATCGAAAAGTGTATGAAGTTATGTATAGAATTCAACCAATTTTTGGGGGTATGTTTTTGGCTATGGCCAACTGGTCTTCCTTCAATTTGAAAATATTCTGCTTGAAGGGGGCGCTATAATAGTGATTTTTGTGTTATTTCCATTATTTTATCATCAAAAAGTGTATGAATCTAAGCATAGAATTGAACCAATTTTTTGTGTAGGGTCACTCGGGGTAATTCCTGGTCAGCAAGTTTCTGGGGTAATTCCTGGTTACAGTCCTTTTTATGTTTTAAGAACGCTTCACCAAAATGAAAAAAATCATAGAGGTACTCTGAACTATCCTCATTGGAATTTATTACTTAAATATGAGTTTATTGTTTATTTATTTTGAAAAAAAAATCTTTTTGTAATGGCTTGTTAAATTTCTGTAAAACAACATTGGCCTTAGTCATGATACATTTTTACAAAGATCTTTATCACAACTCAAATTTTAAATATTTTTCTTTTCTTTCTTTTTGGTTCAATTACCAACTACTTTAGCTATTAGAAAATAGTCGTGAAATTTTTCATACTATTTTAAATAATTTACAGAAGTTGGTCAAATATTGCCCCATGTATCTGGGGTAAATCTTGGTCACTGGGATAATTCCTGGTCAATGTTTTTATCATCATTTAATTCCTTTTTATTGTCATATTTAGAGATTTTTATTTTCACAAACCCTTTGAGAATTAACTGCAACCACACTGTTCACCACATTTTAGTTAATTGTGGTTCTTAATAAAGTAGAGTCACCCGTGGTAATTCCTGGTCACTGAGTTTCTGAGGTAATTCTTGATCATTTTCGCTTTTGTTATAAAAATAACAATTTATGAAACTGTAAAAAATCTCAAAGATACTTTGAATCCTTTGCTTTATGAAATATATGCCTTAATTATTCATTTAGTTGAAATTAAATATTTAAAAAAAAATTATGTTCAAAACTGCTACTCGAATTTCTGCAAAACATCGATCTTGATTGTTACACATTTGACAACAGATCATTGTCATTCTTGCAGTTTTATTTTATTTCAACTAATCACATATCACAGTCTTTTAAAAAATATTATAAAATTTTCCTCTACTATATTAAACACTTTTAAAAGCAGAAAACAGTAAGTGCTCAGAGAATAAGACACACTCTATGACTGAACAATTTAAGTAGAAATAATATCTCATTGCAAAATGCCAAAATGGTGCATAAAAATATACATAATGCAATAGAGGAACCTAATTATTATGCTGTGTATTATATTAAAGGTCTGTATTGAAACTTTCTTGAAAGGGAGCCGAAAACTTCAGTTGGCCTAGAAGCAAAATAAAATTGATAACAAACATTTAGTTATATTTCCTATGGACCAATAAATTTGCAAGTTATTAATAAATCCAATTTACAATGGATACTAATGAAGTAATAAATACTGCTTATAAATGTTGTAAAAACGCATAAAAATTCTTTGTCTAATTAATGTTTTGTAAAATGTACAAGAGTCTTTTACACATCAAATAACTTAGTATTTATGCCCAAAACAAAATCTATGCTTTATTATTCCACAATTATGAGATGAACAAAACTTTTAGAAGGTTGATTCTACTTATTTTATTACTCAGTCATAAAAAAATTAACTGTACTTACTTAATTTACATGAAAAAGGATGCTGACCGATAATTACCCCAGAGGTGACCAAGAATTACCCCATGTCCGGGGTAATTCTTGGTCATTTAAAAATTATAATTATTTTAATTATAAATACATATATATTTAAGTAAGCATTTTATAATATAGCCATTAGAGGGGGTTTATTCCACAAAAAAATTGGGAACAATACCTTTAATAGTTTTTATAATAATTAGATGTTGATGCTTTTTGGCAAAGAATTACCCCAGGTGACCCTATATTTTTGGCTATGGCCGGCAGTTTTTTCTAGAATTTGGAAATATTCTGCCAGAAGGTGGCTCTGTGACAGCATTTTTTGTAAAATTTTCTCAAATTTTCGCATTTTTTTGTACTGTATATTGGTGGCTTCTAAAGCCATGGGAACTTCACATCCTGTTAAGCTGGCTATTCACAATCAGCTGATGTACAGAATAACGAAAAAAATTATTGATTTTAATAAATATCATGATCGAGATGAACTTATTCTTATTTTGATTAATTGAAGAGCAGAAATTTTATATCAAAATCAAAGTTGGTATAATATTGAAGTATTAACATTTGGAACTACTTTTTGAAATATTAAGATGTATGAGATAAAAGAAAGTTTTAGGATTGGTACATCCAACTTCATTATAAATATTATAAGTAATTAAAAGTAATTTTCTTTTTACTTATTAAATATCAAAGTAATTTAACTTAAAATAAAACTAAGTGTGACTCAAAGCAAAACAGTATTAAATAATTAAAACAGAAAAAAGACATCAACTAAACCTATGTTTGGAGAAAATAACTCTTTAATCATGGGTATATTAGTAGATATTTTATGTTTAAATTATAAAAAGAACGTATGTATTTCTTTGTGAAAATACTCTACAATTATAAGCCTATTAATTTGTTAAAATTTGTTACACAAATTATCAGCATTTCATTGTACAAATTAATTATTAGAATTATCAATATAGTCAATCCCATATCCAAATTCAATAGCAATTATCGGCATTTCATTGTACAAATAAACAGAATATTTTAATGTTTAAATTACATTTTTTATACAACATTATTAATATACATTACACGGCTTGAATGACAGATACATGTCTTGAATTTTGAGATGGGATGGCAGAATTCGTGCCCTAAAGAATATTGGGGGCGGGAGGCTCCTGTTTCCAAAAAATCATTTTCTGAAAATGTTTCTTCGTAAAACGACGATGAAGTGTCGGGACTGACTGACAAATTTCATGATATTTTCCACTATCGATTTGCAGATTTCACAGTTTCTTTTTACAACAAGTTGTCAAAATTAGTGTTTGTTTTTCTGCATCTGACCAAAAAAGTTTGCGATTTTTATCCTCGACCGAATGACGAATTTCTTGATTTTTTTCTGGCGACCGATTGATAAATTTCATAAAATTTTTTTTTCGCAATCAATTGACAAATTTAGAAATTTTATTCTGTGACCGATTGGCAAATTTCCCTGTTTGTTCTTGTGACATACTGATGAAAGTAACGATTGTTTTTCTGCATCCGATTGAAAAATTTCGCATTTTTTCCCTGAGACCGGCTGAGGAATTTCACGGTATTTGCTCGTGACGGACTGGCAAATTTCACGATACTTTTCCATGATCGATTGACGAATTTCGTGATATTTTCCCACTTTCGATTTCCCATGAACTTCAGCTTTTTTCTCAAAACCAATCGACAAATTATTTTATTTATTTATTTTCACCATGATTGACGAAATCAGTAATGTTTTTTTCTATGACCGATTTACGTATTTTGCGATGTGTTTCCTGTGTGCCCAAAATTGGAAATAACTAAAAGGGCAGCAACGGCCACCGGAGACTAAGCTCTACCAAATTCGACAATAGTCAGCGCTAAACAAAATGAGATTACACTTGTGGTGCAGATGAAAAAAAAAACAAAACAAAAAAAAAAAACTGATGAAATTCAAAAAAAATATATTTAGAAACAACAAACTAGTTGTTTCTCGCAATTAACAGAAATTAGGACATGACTTTTTGAAATCAACCCTTTCTTGTGTAATAGAAGAAATCAATTGACTATTCCCTTTTCAAACTTTGGATATGGATTTAAAATTCCAATGCATAGAACATAGTTCAATTAACGAAAATACCAGGGATTACAGTTTTGAATATAATTCCATTAAGGATATAATAAAACAAATTTGTTCAGAAGTGACATACCATTACCGATATGCATTATTCATGTAAGTTAAAAATTAATGCACATCAGAATTTGCAAAGTTTTCTAAAACTTTTTAAGAGAGCATAACCATGTGTTTCCGATAATTTCTAAAGTTATAAAAGTCACTCTGTGCTGTTTGTCAAAAGTGTAACTTGTGAAAGAGGCTAAAGTACGCAAAATGGAATAAAATCTAAATTAAGAAATTCACTTAGCAACCCGATTGTTAATTGCCCATAACATTAGTTGAAAGTTGAAAAATAGACATGGTATATATAAAGCTTGATTCTGTTCCTTTGTTTTAATAAAATAAAAATTTTGAATAATTATCTTGAGTTGTTAATTTAAATTGTTTCAATGGTATTTTGTCATATCTGTATAAATGTAATTCTTTAAGTAGCATCACATAAAAAATAACGGGGTTTAAAGATTTTTTTCCCCTTTCTAACAGTTCAACTCCCCTGCATTTATAAATGTTGGGTATGAAACTCCCCTCCTGGGAAAACTTGAATTGCAAGACCTGATATTCAAAGAGATATAGTTTTTGTAAATTATATTTCAATACATTTAAAATGTTTTAATGATGTGTGAAACATGTTTGTAATTTATTGTTCTGAGATGACATTGTATAGAGAAATAATTCACTATATAACTAAAAACATATCTAGTGCCGGATATCCGAATCCGGCAGGCGAAGGAGCTTCGGATATCCGGTATCCGATATCCGGCAAAATCAATATCCGGTGCATCCCTAATATAATTCATTAATGACATTCGACTTAATAAAATCACAGATGATTAAGGACGACGACTTTTCGAGGTTTTTTGGAAATCATACAAAATTTATATCAAACTGATTAAAATATAAATTTAAAGAGATGGCGAAGTAACTAGGTTTTTGCGTTTAGAGAGATCGTTTGGGGATAACTTGTTATTTTAATTTTATTGCGGATGTAAAGAAAATTAATTATATTCTATTGCATAGAAGCACTGCTTTATGAGGATACAGAGTTATCAAGGTTTTAACCACAATGACCAATGATAATTGTTTAAAAAATAACATAGATTTATAAGCTTGAGGATTCATCAAGGTTTAACCGTGTAACTTGTATTCGATAGAAAATAAAACGGATTAATGAATCTTCAAGTTATCCAGTTTTTAGAGCAAAGGTATGAATAATAATATTAACTAAATACACTTATTTATGAGGATGTCGAGTTATCGAGGCTTTAACACATAAGCGTAATAATAATAACATTTTATTAAACTAGGTGGCTTCGCACTCTAGCGCTCTCATAATTACATCGGGCCTCTAATTTATGCTAATATCGAATAAAACGAATGTCGAATTCATATGAAAATTTTCGATAGGTGCAGTAGCATAGCTACGTTGTTTGCCGCCCGGGATTTCATCCGTTTATTAAATAATATTGCGTTAATTTTAAAAGTAGTCCGTGAAATTTACAGAGGGGGGGGGGGCAACCTTCCACTGCTTAGGGGTGTATTCTTTCCTCGGGTTCTAGGGGACCGATTTCAAAGGGAATTGGTTCATTTAAGTTAGATTACAATTCAGCTACTTTCTGTATTATGAAAGTTTATCTTAGACTTCAGTTACCAACATTTTCGAACATTAATGATGCATTCGTTTTTCGGGTTCTATGGGCTTGATTACAACGAAGTTTGGCTCACTCGACTTGGTTTTCGATTATCTGCGGCACGTGCGGAGCACTTCCGGTACATACTGCTTTAGGTAGCGGGGACCCATTTCACAGGTTCGTTCGGAAAGAGATTTGTTGGGAACACACGAGAGGCTGTGGATGGTAATGGGACTTCCGAAACTAGGTTCATTTAAAAGATTTTCAAAGGATATAAAATCATACAAACTTGAGTTTTATTTAAGGTTATTATGATGGGCCTGGACAACGCCGGGTGGGTAAGCTAGTGTGATATAAAATTACACTGTATAAATACAGGGTTCCGGAGCCCAGTGCAATAGCGCTTCCGAAAAACCGAAGCTTAAATTACCTTTTCCTTTCCTTCCCATCTCCAAGCTTTTGCATTCTTTTTAACAAAACACTTATACGTGACGTAATGTGTCACACACGTAGGAGATGGAGATAAAACGGTCTCAATTTTTATATCAGTTTTTAGGCTTAGACTGACTCGAGCTCAATCTGTATTACATTTAAAATTTTATTTATTCATGTATTGAAAAAAAAATCCTCTTTTAAAATTACGTATTATATTCCACTTCAAATCATTTTAATGCTATTATGATCAGAATGAAGGGGAAACAGAAATCGTGTTTTACTATTTCAAATTTATATCGGCGACGTGTTGATACGGCACCACGCAAGAGACTGAACAATAAATTTGCTTTCAGTTCGATTTTCTTTTGTGACAGTAGGATAATTTTTTATTGGCTGGGTTTTCTTTTTATTATTTCGATATCTAACCTGAAAAGAATATTTTCTGTCTTATCCAACAAGCATCAGCTTGATGTTTGTTTGTTCGAGGTTTTTTGTCTTCTATTGCGTACGAGTATAAAAATCACGTTAGTGATTTTTCTATTTATTTTGTATCATGAACGGTACCCACGCTAAGGCTCTCTGCACCTATACGAAGTCACTTTCCTTTGTAAATAGATATAATTACCATGCATTGTTATTCTGATAGAAAGCAATCGAGCAGTGGTTCCCCTTTTTCTATAAAAGCATAGATTCTTTCCGATAACGTTGTCAAATTTTTAATTTTATCTGATTTTCAGGGACTCACCGCAAAAGATTGTTATGCGGAAGGAAATGATTATAGTTTAAGATATGCACATTTTTCAGGAAATTGTAAAACATTGTTCCATTCTTCAGCATATAAATATTCATTTCTGTAAATTTCATTCATTTTTTCTTAAAAATGCATAGCTGCGAACTACCTCTTTTCTGTGTTAAAAAAATTTCCTAATCATAATCGTTACCCTATTTAATCTCAGAATTCTGCAATTAATTAACATAAAAAATAGGCACGGATTTTTACTATTCAGAAGAAGTGATAACTAAAAAGTGGAATAGTTGACAGCTAAGTACATGCAGATAGATATATTTAAAATTTTTATTTTGCTAAAGAAAAAAAAATGCTTTAAATTTTGCAGTTAATGTACCAAATATAAATATGCAGATTACAGGGGCAGGGGGGAGGGGTGGAACGGTACTGTTGTTGTACCGGTAGCGCTGATTAGGGCTCCGGAACTTTTTTGTTAGACATTAAGACCTGGGCGCAGTAATCTAATTGTAACGTAACCTTAATCTAACTGTACCATAAACATTACCTAACTGTACCCTAGCTGTAACGTGTTACCTAACCGTAACCTAACGGTAATCTAACAGTAACATACCATCAACCTAACTATAAACAAATTATCACCTAACCGTAACCTAACTGTAACATAACCGTAACCTAACTATGACGTAACTATAAACTATCGGTAACTTAACCGTAACGTAAACTAATTATAAGCTAAATGTAACGTGACTGTAACCTACCTGTAACCTATCCATAACCCAACCATAAACTATCTGTAACGGAAATGAAACATAACCGTAACCTAACCGTAATCTACCTGTAACGGAAATGGAACATAACTGTAACCTAACCGTAACCTAATTATAACCTAACCGTAACGTAACCGTAACCTACTTATAACCTAACCCTAACCTAACTGTAACATAACTGTAACCTAACCGTAATCTATCTGTAAAATAAACGCATCATGACGGCACGCTAACCGTAAACTAATTATAACCTAACCGTATCCTAACTGTGATGTAACTATAACCTAACTGTAACTTAAATGTAATCTAACTGTAGCCTGGCGGTAACCTAACCGTAACCTAATTGTAACCTATAAGTAACGTACTGTAACCTATCCGTAACCTAACTGTAATCTAACTGTAACCTATCCGTAATCTTAATTGTAACCAAACTGTAACGTAACTGTATCCTATCTGTAACCTAATCGTAGCATAAACGTAATCTAACTGTAACCTAACTGTAACCTATCCGTAACTTAACCCTAATCTAACTGTAACCTATCCGTAACCTAACTTTAACCTATTTGTAACTTAAACGTAACCTAACTGTTACCTAAATTTAATCTAACTGTGACGTAACCGTAATCTAACTGTAACCTAACCGTAACCTAATTGGAACCTATCCGTAACGTACTGTAACCTAACCGTAACCTAATTGGAACCTATTCGTAACGTACTGTAACCTATCCGTAACCCAACCGTAATCTAACTGTAACCTATCCGTAATCTTAATTGTAACCAAATTGTAACGTAACTGTATCCTATCTGTAACCTAATCGTAGCATAAACGTAATCTAACTGTAACCTATCCGTAACCTAATTGTAACCTATCCGTAACTTAACCCTAATCTAACTGTAACCTATCCGTAACCTAACCTTAACCTATTTGTAACTTAAACGTAACCTAATTGTTACCTAAATTTAATCTAATTGTGACGTAACCGTAATCTAACTGTAACCTAACCGTAACCTAACTGTAACCTAAGTTTAACGTAACCGTAAACTAATTATAACCTAACTGTATTCTGACTGTAACCTATCCGAAACCTAACAGTATCCAAACCAAAACCTAACTGGGTTAATCGTCCTCTCGGCTAAATATCCTGTCGGCTAATTGTCCTATCGGCTAAATGTCCTGTCGGCTAATTGACCTGTCGGCTAATTGTCTTGTCGGCTAATTGTCCTGTCGGCTAAATGTCTTGTCGGCTAATTGTCCTGTCGGCTAAATGTCTTGTCGACTAATTGTCATGTCGGCTAATTGTCTTGTCGGCTAAATGTCCTGTCGGCTAAATGTCTTGTCGGCTAATTGTCTTGTCGGCTAATTGTCTTGTCGGCTAATTGTCTTGTCGGCTAATCATCCTGTCTGCTAAACGTCCTGTCGGCTAATTGTCCATGTCGACTAACTGTCCTATCGGCTAATTGTTCTGTCGGCTAATTGTCTCTGTCGGCTATCTGTCTTGTCGGCTGACTGTCGCTGTCGGCTAATTGTCCTGTCGACTAAATGTACGTGTCGACTAAATGTACTTGTCGGCTAAATGTCCTGTCGTCTAATTGCTATCTGCTAAATGTCTTGTCGACTATTTGGTTGTCTGCTAAATGACATAGACCCGTTACTAATATTGGGGTTGAATTGCTGCCGCCCATGGAAATGAAGCTTGCGTAAAATTGATTTTACTTTTCTTTTTCTTTCTTTTCTTTTCCTTTTTTTTTTAAAGGAGGAGAGGAATATGTTCAATTTTTATTCATGTTATTTTCTGTAAAAAAATTGAAATAGTATTTTAAAATTCTTACTGAAAACTAAATGCATTTTACTTAAATGCTTCATCATAATTGCGCGAATTTTAAAGATGAAAATTATTTTCCGATTAAGTTTAATTTTCGGAGAAACATGGTATTTATTATTTTGAAGTTATCTTAGCAGACGTTCCATGCTAAGAAGATTTGTAGACAAAATCAATATTTGGCCTCCGGCAGGACCAAAGAGAACAGATTTTTTTTTTCTTTTTTCTAAGTATCTTTCAATTGGGTATGTTTCGGAATTTTCATAAAATTTTAGAATCTAGATTTATTGATTTTATATAAAAATTATATTTATGAAAATATTTAGACAAAATACAATGCAAAACATACTTGTCTTTATTCATCAAGAGATCAATTAAGAAAAAATAAATGCAGGGATTACATTTTATTTTATCTACACACCTATCTTTCTTTGCTAAATTTTTGTTACTTACAAATGTTCGAAATAAGCATTTGGAGCACTTGTGATGTTTCTTATTTTATAAATTCGTTTGTGCTAAATCCCCCAATATTTTTTATGCAAGTTTGTTTTATAAATACGAATAAAACTGTGCATCGAATTTTATATATTTGAATATAAAGATAAGAAAAAAAATATTTTCTAAATTTTATGAAGTTTTCAGCATTTTTGTATTATATTTCTGCGATTAACTATCTTTAACTTTTCCAATTATATTTAGTTTAAAAAAAACTATGCATAGTTTTATGACATATACGAGGGGGTGCTGATAAGTTCCTGGTTTTGACTAGGAAGAATATAGCTAGAGTTAAGAAATTACAAATTTATTCAACATATTCTTTCATGAGACTGATGCACTTGTTACATCGTTGTTGCAGCTTTTTTAGTCCTTTGAAATAAAATTCCTTTGACCGGTCCTGAAATCATCTCTCGGCAGCCTCTTTGACATCTTCGATGTCCTCGAAATGATGACCCTTAAGGGGTTTCTTCAAGTTCGATAACAGATAATAGTCTGAAGGGGCTAGTTCTGGTGAATAGGGATGATGATTGATCAGTTGGAAGCACAGAGTCCTCATTTGGTAGACCCAACATTGGACATGTGTGCAGGTGCAGTGTCATGCAGCGAAAAAATCCCATTGGTCAACTTCCCTCAGCTTGATTCTCTTCTTCAACTTGTCCAGAAGGTTAGTTTAATATCCTCCGGTAATACTGCACCCCTGTAGTAGGTAGTCCATTAACAGAATGCCGTCTTTGTCCCAGAAAACTGGCGCCAAACTGCTATCTCAACTTTCACCCTCAGCAGAGAAAATTCTTACAATCAGAAACACCTGATATTATTAGAGTTACATAAGAAGATATTAAACTTTCAAATGAGCCTAATTTTGTTTTTCTATTTCAACTATAAGTAATTGAAGCCAGGAACTTTTCAGCAGCCCCTCGTATAATGACAAATAGCTATAAAAAATATTAGGTATTTTAATTGATATGGAACATGCATGGGGCATTCTGAAAAGCTCTTCATAACGCTTAAAATAGCCAAGAAAATTCCTTATTTTTTTCCAATTTTTTTTTTTTTCTTGTGTGATAAATATATGCCATAATGCCTATAATGGGCTCTTGAATAGTATTGAAAGTGAATAAAAAAATAAAATAAAAAAATGAGTTTGAAGGTCCTTTGTCCCCTTAACTTCAAATACAACCGATTAAAATGACACGATTCTACAACAGCTCCTCCATCCAAAAAGGAACAGCGGAAGATAATTATTTTCTAAGTGTGACAAAAATGTGTTAAAATTATTAGTTTCCAAGCAATTTCTATCGAATAAAATGCAATACATATCTGGTATATATTTCAGAAAAGATAACAATAAAATAGGAGGAGACAAATTGACAAATTTATTGTACACGTACTTTGGTAATATCGAAAGTTCTGATGACATAATCAGCGTATGATTTAGATTCTTTAAACTGTATTTCTATATCCCCATATACATCGGAGTTTTCAGGCCAGTATTTCTCACATTTGTACTGCAAAAACAAGTAAATAAATAAATAGATAACCTTTCTATACAAACTTACATAACAACAATAATGATAATAATAATAATAAGCTTTTGTAAATGTATACAGTATACTCTCAACTGTGTCCAATGGCTAAATCCTAAACAGTCAGGCATAGACATATAGTTCCAATTACAAAAATGTTTTAAAAGGACCGGGTAAGCTTTATCTCCGCCATGTTAAAATACACCAACTTTATGTACCTTTTTCTCAGAAATGGTGAAAGATTGAGGTCTAGAATTTTTAGAGTAGTTTGAGTAACATGCTTTTTAACAGACCATTTTCTTTCTAGACTTGGCGATATATCGCCAAATTTGGCGGCCAAAATCAGTCGCCAAAACTGACGCCAACTTGGTGATATCTCTAGTATTTCGCCAAATTCCCATAGAAAACCATTGTAAACCTACTTGCTTATAGAAAATCAACAAATTGAGATATTTTAATGCAACAAAATCTAATATTAGCTTAAGGGATTGTATTAAATTTTTCTTTGATGACCTAAGTAGGAATTGCCTTTAAAAACAAAATTTTTATGTTACTTGTTAATATATAAACATGTGTGACACATCGTTCGAAAGATAAAAGTTTAAACTATTTAATGATATAAAAAAGTAAAAATGGATTTTTTCCCCAAATTTCGCTTACCCGGTCCCCTTAAATGAGGTAAAGAAGTGTTTAAATGCGATTTGGGTCAATAAAAAAATTCTTTAAAAATTACGAAATTTAAATTTTTATACGGTCCCCCGGTCCTATAAGTTATATAAATAGTAAAAATATCCTATTACACTAAGAAGTAAGACAAAAAAAAAAGTCCCGCATTCTTCTACGATCAAAACTGACTGAGTAATAGCAGTTTAAATTTGAAGCATCTTTTTTGCTACGAAATAGGGGTCATTCACAAATTTAATAGAAGTATAAATAATCGTCAGATATAAGAAAAATAACAGTTGAGAGTAAAATTAACATTACAATTTAAGTTTGAAATCTATTTGCGTTCTTAAATATTAAAGAAAAATATACAACTTGTACTGAAAATATAAGTTAAAAAATAACAGAACTTTTGGTAAATGAAATGATGAAAAGCAACAGCGGCAATTCTTTACAAAATGATACATATTTTAAAATGCTATTAGATTATCTAATTTGAAACTTAATTAATAAAAATTAAAGTTATCTTAAAACTTGCTCGAAGTGACTCCCTTCAGCTGAAATGCAGAAATGCACACGCGAAATAAATCCTTCTAATACTTTAAGCACTTTGTGTACGATCCCTCGAAGCATGGTTCAACTAATCTGTGTTCAAATGGAGAAAATTGGTATAAGTCATACAATTCAAAGTTTCATAACTCGGTCAATTTTAGTGTTAGATGAATGGGACATTTTTTGTCTTACTTGCTAGTGAAGTAGGATTTTTTTTGCTAAATATCGCTTATAGGACCGGGGAACGGTATAAAAATTTTAATTTCGAAACTTTTTAAGAAATGTCTTTATTGAACAAAACGACTTTTTAAATTATTTTTTACCTCATTTAAAACGTTTTTGTATTTGGAACGGTTTAAGAATTAACCACTGGACACCATTGCGAGTGTACACCCTTTATATGAATACGTATATAAAACAATTCTGATTATTTACATAAAATATGATATACTTTCAACCAGACAATTGAATGCTGTGGGTGAGAAAAAAACAAAATCAACAAGAAACTGATAAAAGAAATGTCATCAGGGGCTATTTCCATAATTTTGACCGAAAATGGGAAGTAACGCGAAGCAGTTAGTGGGTGTAAAAGGCAGAGATGCCAACTCTCCAGCTTTTTGCCCACCGGCCTACCAGTAAGAATCTTAGAAAAAATGCTGTTCTTTTAAATCCCCCAAATGTTCCATTTAAACAAAACAGCACTTTCTGTATTAAAATACTGGTATCCAAAAAGCCGGAGACTTAGCAGCTCTGGAAAGGGGGGAAAAATTACTTATTGAATAGTGAATTGCATTACTGAATTCTGGTGATCTTGATCTCCCTGATATTATCTCTGTTATGAACTCCGTAGATGAACATATTCAGTCTGAATTTGAAAGTAACAACCGAATACCCTCCCTTGATGTTATGGTTTTCCGCGAAAATAACTCATTTCACACCACTGTTTGTCATAAACCATTCGCAGTTTCTATTACCACATCGTCTTTCGTCTCATCCTCCTAATTAGAAGTTGGCTACTTTGAATACTCATGTTCCCCGTGCCTTAAATATTTGAAGAGCTCAGATGATAAAGGCGGTATGGGACAAAAAAAAAAAAAAAGAGTTAAGAGTTAATCATATGATGGAAGATAATCAAATGGTCCTCTACCATCTGTTAAATTACTGCTCGGAAAAACTTAATACTCAGCTTTTAATTGATAAAGGGGGCATTTGACAATAAACGCAAATATATATTTGGATCTTTAAAGCTCATTTTCTCAAAAGGATGACTGTATCACTTACCACCTTTATCATATGAGCTCTTCATTTGTTCTTCTGAGAGTTTACTCAAAGCAGAATTAGACTCTATTAAATCCATTGCCATTGATCGGGGTTTTCCAGTTGAAACCGTCGATTTAATTCATAATAAACCCATTAAAAGTACCCATTCCAACTTTAACACTATTCGCAATGGGAATTTAATTAGACTTCCATATTTGTCGAAAATTAGCCGTCAAATATCAAAAATCTTGATAAAATTCGATGTAAAACTAATGTGTACTCATTTAACAAAATCAAATTTATAAATCTCAGACATTCAATAGACAAGATTTTCACAAAGGGGAATTTACAAGTTATCTTGGGAGTGTGATAAAATGTATATAGGCCAAACTGAGCGACTTTTCAAGGTCCGCTTGGCAAAGCACATAAAACCAATGTTAAAAATGCTGACATTAAACCCTCTGCTATTGCTAACCATTGTTGATCCAACAATAAAAATCACAATTTTAACTTTTCCAAAGCTTCAATAATTCAGAAACTCTCACCAATTTACGATCTTGATTTCTGGGAAGCTTATGATTCATGGGAAAACTCTTAACAGCTTGGTTAATAATAAGGAAAGGGCATGTTTATAAACAAATACTTCCGTCAACCAATCCACCATTGCATTTTTGCCATAGAGATCATTGCAGAAATTGTCTTAGCGACGTAGGCCAATCATATCATAGACCTGTTAAACGTAGACCAATCAAATTGCTCGAACTCATGTGTACAATAGGAGTAAAAAAAACCGGACAGGTGTTTCTTGCTGATCCACAGTAATTCAACCCACAGTGACGTCAACTGCCCTTTCCTTATAGGTCCAGTACACCCAATTTTTCTAAAAACTGGATTCCTTTTCTTTATTTCCCTCTCTTCCCCCTTTTTTCCTTCCTGCTTAATTTTTTCCAGTTTGGTTATGTGCTTCTCATCGCTCTCCTCGGGTACACGGGAACACTTGACTCCGCTGTTTCTTTTTCAACACTTACCGCTATTTCGCTCTTGGCTGCGAGCTGCGCAGTTTGCAAACTTCTATGTTTTAAACCTCTGGACCTACCTCTGGTAATTCTAACTTTTGCACTAATGATGGAGCTTTAGAAACACCGAAACAGGTGTCGACCCCTTTCTACACACATATTTACATTTGTGCTATTTTCACGTTGTCCATTTATTTTTTATATAACGGCACACAGTTGAATCCTCCCATTTTAAATATTAAATAATGATTTTTTAATATTAAAAGTTGATAGAAAATTTTGTGTAAGTTGAAATATTTATAGACGTGAAAAGATTTTGAAATGCAAAAGCCTGGGTTCTTAAAAATGTTATTATTAAAAAAGCATTTAACCAACAATAATTCAAGTGGAATTAAAATGGAATAGAAACTATAAGACAAATATTCAAAAACACAACAAAAACTCTAAGTTTCCCAGCAATGTTTTCAGGGTGTCAGTTCTGAAAGAATATTTGCAATTACTTATGTAAGGGGCTAAATCCTAATCTTAATAATTATACAACCCGGAAGTCTATGCAATGCATTCGAAATAAAATGTGATACTAGAAGCAAATTATGTATGGAATTAAATTAAACAGAAAGGTATGAAACTGTTCATAATATAAAAGTACAATATATATAGTGTATGCATACGGATACGTGTATAATTTACTTTACACATGTAAATTTTATTTTAATCCAGGATTTGAACTCGGAACCCTTAGCATAGCTTATCATTCTGCCATTATGACGCGGGGGTTCTTTCATTATTACACACAAGCTAGAATTTCACATATTATTATGCCCGTGTTAAAAAAAGTCTCTTCCGTTAGATGATTATTTTCCAAAAGGGAAAAATATTGCAATCTATTTAAATTCCTTATTCAAATTACCTGTCTATAGGTATATATTTAAGGCTTAACTGCTGTGCTCAACAAGCGCAAAACGTTTTGACTCATTTACAAATTTATTTTTTAACGGAAAGGTATAAAATTGGAAAGCCTGGCCATGGAAGCGATTTGGAATTGAACTGGTTTTTTTTTTCCATTTTTTGATCAATCAATTACCTGTTGAGTTATAAGCAATTTTGATCACGTGACAAACACGTTTTTCGCCCGCTCTTGAGTGCTCTTTCTTCCTTCGCGCGGAAATTCGGTTCAAAACGCCCACTTTGATACTATTTTCTGAAAAATCTATTGCGTTTGGAAAAAAAAAAAAATGGAAAAAACAGTTCTATTACATAGTTTCTGAACAACAATGCCTGCTAGTTTCATGCATTTTCGAACAAAAATAAATTAAAACTTATGTCAGAAAGTTGCTCTTTTGGATTTGAGAACACCTTTGAGAAAATCAAAGCATGGGGGATAGAAGTGAACTGACAGGCAGACGTCCTGATAAAAATTAACACGGAAGTACTAATTAAATAAGAACTTAAAAGAGAAAGGTCGAAATTAAGATTGCGTCCACTTGAGAGTTATCCAGGCCTTACAATTTTCTTGCTTGAAGTCATTTAATGACATTTAAATTTTTAATATCAGTAAATCCGTATAGTAATGATCGTCTCATTTAATCCCATAGTTCTACGATTAGACAAGGCAAAGACTACGACTTAAATATTCTGGAACTAAAAAATAAAAACACAAACACTCTACCCTAGAACCTATACCTGACATCCGCCATTAAAGGGTTAAATATACAGGGTGTTGCCGAATTCGATAGACAAATTCAGAGGGGTTGATAGTAGGCATCAAGAGGATGAAAAATTGCCATAGAACATGGGGTCGCAAATCACTTATTTAGTCACAAATACAGTGTGTCCCCCCCCCCCCCATAGATCAATATACAAGATGAAACATTTGCGGCAACATCTGTAGGATGGGGGAAGAATTAACAAGCTTCCGAAATTTACCTATGTTGAAGAACTATGTTTTGGATATCTATTCTTTCCTAAAACGAAGCAGAGGCAGCGAGAGAGGCAGCCGATGTACTGTCTGACCGAGATAAGAAAGACTCTGGAATCGATCTCGGCTTGGTTCTGTTGCCATGGTAACTGGTCAGTCAACTTTAATTTAGGGGAGTCCGAAGTTTTCATTTCTCGCCAATTCCTCCCCGTTCAATCGGTCATTCTGAGAATTATCGCAGTCTTTCTTGTCCTTCCACAGAGACCAGTTCTATATTTTTAGTATTTATGCTTTTTTTTTTTATTTAGCTACTTTTTTTTTAAATGTACCTGTATCGTTCACCTTTAACTTACAAAATGCTAATTAGAGTAATAATAATAATAATAATAAAAACCTAGAAAATTCTGTTAAGAACACAAATATGTAAGTTTATTAGATTAAATTGTAAAAAATAAAATTCAGGTATTGTGTTAACTTATTCATATCGAATAAAATTTCGTCGAGTGTAATGTCAGTACCTCTATTTATTTTTAACTTTTAGATTTATATAATTCTAAAAATTTGTCGAAGGAATTTTCCCCCATCTGTAATTTTATTATTATTTCTTACATGTTAATATTATAAACATTATTGAATTGATTGTACGTTATTTACATTTAAAAAAATATTTTTATTTTATCTGTGTGAAAATCGTAAACGTTAAAAGATTATTGTAACGATTGTTTAATACGTTAAACTTCATAAATTAATAATACATCGGCTATAAAAATTTTCCTACCGAATGGGAATATTTATGAAATTTTCTGGGACTTGTAGAGTGCAATGTTTCGCATATTTTTATATTACACCATTGCTTTATGTAGCTTTAAATCCAATTATATCATATTTACTTGATATATAGCATTCAAGACGAAATTTTTACCTTGTTTTTCGCTGCACTTAAATCGTTCGCTCATCATGTAAAAAAGAAAAAAAAAAAAAAAAAAAAAAAAAAAGAAAAAAAAAGTGCATATATCCGTGAATGAACATAGAATAGATATTAGATATGTAAAATAGAATATCTATTCTATGTTCATGTATCGGGGTAAGATTCTATTGAAAAAGTAAACATGCAACATTAGAAAAAGAAAGATCACAATAAGGTAGGTTGGTACTCAATAATAAAAATATTACAAGGATGGGGAGTTTCTTCCCTATTGTCACTAAAGGCGCTACAATCGAAAATCGCATTACCATTACGCTCTACGGAAATGTCCCATCTTGCATGTTAATCTATGTTTCACTCAAACTGAACTCGAGTTGACGGCAATAAGTTTGAGAAAAATAAAAATATTGCAGTGAAAATGTAGCGATATGAACCTTGTTTTGTATGAAATGCGGTAGCATCACGAAAAGTCATGGAAAACAGGGTGCTCACACAATCTATGATACCGCATGAACTGGTAATCGCAGTCCAAGATGTGTAGTGTCAAGCGCATGCTATTGGTGTATATAATGGAAACTACTACTACTTTTTTAGGGTTCCGTACTTAAAAAGTAAAAACGGAACCATTATAAGATCACTCCTGTGTCTGTCCGTTTGTCACAGCCATTTTACTCGTAAACTATGCAACGTGGAAAGCTCAAATTCGGGGAAGTAATAAAGACCATTGACCCACATATTTTCAGATTAATAAACATTCATAAATATATTTAGTAAAAAAGTAGAGGGGCTAATTATGCTACTTGAAAAAAAAATCTTTTCTTTGTATATCATGTGGGGTATCCTGTGAAAGCTTTTGTAACGCTGAATTCAAAAATACATTCCTTTTAATTTTAGGTATTATATTTTCAAAGCTATTGTTGAAAATGTAGCGCAAAAATATGTTCCTTCCATCTAATTCCGAATCTACTGAAACTCAAATTATTAAAAAATTAGAGGTAGTAGACGTTAATATAAACCTTGCCGGAAAATTATAGCGATTATGCTAGGTCACATAGTTTTTGAGTAATTAGCATTTTTCTGTTATACACAAATTTCGATTTACGGGCATTCAGAAAAATTGTTGAGTATCGCTGAATATACCTATCGTTGCAGAAGAATAAAAGCATTGTTGATAATGATTTTCGAAAAACATCATCGGTAATTAGCCGAGATATTATCCCTTAAAGGTACGGTCAGTTTAGACATACACAAGGACAGGGGCGGCGTACTCTACGCCTAGTTAATACCTTTTAATGATATATATGTGTAATGTAATGTCCAGTAACAGTATAAAAGCAATAAACGTCAAATTCTTAAAAACATACTAAATAAGGGGTCTCGGGACTCTAAAAAGTGGAAAAAATGAAAAAAAGACCATTTTCAACATTTAATGTCTTAAAATGTATATGATTTTAAAACACAATTTTAATTGGGATGAAAGATTTAAGTATGCTCTTTCGTTTCATGTATTTAAAAAATTGCAAGATACAGAATTAGTATTTATAGGGGGCTCGAAACTGTTAGACATTTGTCGAACAAAAAATTGGCATAACAGTTTACGCGCAGGATTACAAAATAAATATTGCAACTAGAATGAAAATTTTGGTGCTTTCATATACTTCAGATTATAATAATTTCCCTGAACTTAAATAAATTTGTATTTAAAGCATTTTTATATTTTTAATGCAATGTTGCATTTAGCTAATAAAATTTTTTGAAAATTTCAACAGTAAAATCACCTAAAAAATATTTTTTTGAACAATAAAAAGGAAATTTTAGGTTAAATTTATACAGACTAACATGAAATATATGTTTTGAAAATTTCATGAAAAAATATTCAGAAGTTTTTGAGGTATCCTGCGCGTTATGCCCCAAAAAACACCATTTGGAAAATAATGACTTTAAAGTTTCGGAAACGCCGCTTCAGCTATTGAGAGGGTATAATTCTAAAAGCCAAAACTTCTGTTCTAATGGAAATTTCAAGGAAACAATTATATCAAAACATTCAGAAAAGATAGGAGTTTAACATCTAAAAAAATTAAAATTTCTTAAATTTTGAAGCTTTAAGAGTCCTGCGACCATTTAGTCCTTTCCGGCACGGTGTAATTCTATTTATAAACTTATGAAATAATGAACTGACACCAGAATTTATAAACGAATTTATTAGAAAATGTGAACTTGCTTATTTTCACGTACATGATAAAAGGAAAATTTTAATTAAATATTCTTGGTGCCGTTTGTCTGTTTTGGAATTAAAATTAGGTGTCCGTTTTTTAAGGGAATCGCCGTCGAAGGATTTAATTAGAATGAATCGCATAAATACTGTGGGATTCGCGATAGTTTGAATTGATTGTATCTCTCAATACGCCTCGAGTGACTTTAAAAGTTAATTAAACACCTATCTGGAAAAACGCGGTACTGACAAAGGCGGCGTTGCAACTTTGACACCTCAATTCGAAGCGCGCTTAGCACAATGCCAAATTTAAACTTTGAACAAAGGTTTTGTTTTAGCTACACTGTAGAAATAAAGTTTATTACTACGCTGAATTTAGTTTCATGAAATGCCAAATGAAGTTTAACTATGCACTGCTTTTATTGTCAGTACCGAATTAAGTTCATCATAAACAGATTAGGATAATATTAAAAAAAGAGTTATACGAATAGCTATATTTGATATTATTTAGGTTCTATATCTCTTTGAACTTTCATGGTATACCCATTTACACTTTTCTAATATATACAGTTATACTATATAGTAGTATTCTTTTAGCAACTTTTTTTTTTTTTTTTATAATACAATTACAAATTCATATATTTATTCTACCGAACCCTCTGTGCGCGAGTAATGCTCGCACTTGACCGTTTATTTAATCATGTTTATTGAAAGTTTCATTATAATATACTTCAGTTTTGTTAAAGTTATTACCGTCAACCCAAGTTGAGTTACGGAAAAACACCCTGTGTTTTTTACTATAATTAGCTGGTTTGCGACTGCATATTCTATGGTAATTTTTCATCTTCTTGATGCCTACTATCAACCCTCTAAATTTGTCGATAGAATTCGGCAACACCCTGTATATTTTCAAAATAAACAACCTCTTTCTTTTATGTTGTCGGTTAAAAAACATTTCTCACTCACTTTTCCATTTTCCATGAAGTTTGTGATCATAAGAATTTTACAGCTGCTTTCGTTCCACACCATTCTCCAAAAGTCATTTACTGTATTTGGTAGAGGGCCTAGATCAAAAGATAAATCAAAATAATTTATGAAGCATCGTGAATGCTCTGCATTGATCATTACATAATAAGAAAACCAGCTATATTAAACATAAATAGGTTATCTAATTTGTCCTGACACTCAAAACCCACTTCCTGATGAGATCTTTTAAATGAAACTTTTGATGATTCTGCATGCAGAATTATCAAAAGTTTCATCTAAAAGATAATAATAAACTGCATTATTTTACTAGTGGTAAGTTGAGAATGAGGACTCTGAAAAAGATATGCATATCTTTTTCAGAGTCCCCATTTTCAACTTACCACTAGTAAAATAATGCAGTTTATTATTAT
This sequence comes from Maratus speciosus, assembly GCA_963932465.1. Classification (NCBI taxonomy): domain Eukaryota; kingdom Metazoa; phylum Arthropoda; class Arachnida; order Araneae; family Salticidae; genus Maratus; species Maratus speciosus. The sequence goes on along the minus strand of OZ010790.1, from coordinate 443,726,894 downwards.
TTTACAAAAAATCTTTTAGAGCTTTATGGAGTACTAGCAAGACTCGCGGCTTTGCTCGCGTAATAGTTGAATATGCCAAGTGATATTTGGATGGCTAATTTTGGTACTACTTAGTTATCACGGCGACCAATTTCGCTCAATTATATAAATCGCCAAATTATACAAATTGACATAATTTTTACAGGGTTCATACAGAGTTGGGAAGAAAAAATCCAAGGAGTACCCAAAAAATCCAAGGAGTCCAAAAAAGTTTTAAAAGATTTGCCCCCCCCCCCTTTTTTTTTGGTCGATGTTTTTATGTGCTGCATTGTTATGTGGTGTGCACACTCTAATTTTTAATGCCCAATTTGGAGAGAAAAACATTTCAAAAACAAAATTTTACTCTATTAGAATCTAATTGTTAGTGCTGAAATTGCACAGTATTGACAATATATTGCTTATTGATTTCGTAAGTTTAAATACAAAATTGACAATCTACTTTTTTATACAGTGACCAATGGTCATATCACACAGGTGATTCTGAGTAAAAAAAAATATTCTGAAATTCACAGCAAATCTTCTGAAAAGTTACACTAGAGAGGAGGGGGGGGGGGAATCCACTCCCGACACTAGCTATGCACTTTCTCAGTGGCTCTTTGACGAAATTTGTGGTTTTTTCGCGATCTTTTGACGAAATTTGTGTTTCTTTTCGCGATCTTTTGACGAAATTTTTGGGGTTTCGCGATCTTTCGACGAAATTTGAGTTTTTACGCACTCTCTTGACGAAATTTGTGTTTTTTCGCGATCTTTTGACGAAATTTGTGTTTTTTCGCGATCTTTTGACGAAATTTGTGAGTTTTTACGCGCTCTTTCGACGAAATTTGTGAGTTTTTACGCGCTCTTTCGACGAAATTTGTGGGTTTTCGCGATCTTTCGACGAAATTTGTGGGGTTTTTTCGCGATCTTTTGACGAAATTTGTGGGGTTTTTTTCGCGATCTTTTGACGAAATTTGTGGGTTTTTTCGCGATCTTTTGAAGAAATTTGTGGGTTTTTCGCGATCTTTTGACGAAATTTGAGTTTTTACGCGCACTTTTGACGAAATTTGTGGTTTTTTTCACGAGCTTCTGACGAAATTTGCCGATTTTTCGCGATCTTTCGACGAAATTCGTGAGTTTTTACGCGCTCTTTTGACGAAATTTGTGGTTTTTTTCGCGATCTTTGATGAAATTAGTGGTTTTTTTCGCGATCTTTGATGAAATTAGTGGTTTTTTTCGCGATCTTTTGACGAAATTTGCCGTTTTTTTCGCGATCTTTTGACGAAATTTTTGGGTTTTCGCGATCTTTCGACGAAATTTGTGGGTTTTTTTCGCGTTCTTTTGACACAATTTGTGGGTTTTTTCGCGTTCTTTTGACAAAATTTGTGGGTTTTTTCGCGTTCTTTTGACAAAATTTGGAGGGGGGTTCGCGATTTGACAAAATTTGCGTTTTCCCCGCGATCCTTTGATGAAATTGACGATTTTTCTGCAAACGATTGACAAAATTTATTTTTTTCGGCGACCATATGTCCGAATTTTCGGATTGGTGACCGATATTTTAAAATTTCCGGAAATGAATGCCTTACATTTTCGGAAAATTCGGACTAGAATTACCCCTAGGTCATATAAATAGAGATTAGTCAAACCCCAAACACTTATATATATCACATACATGATACATCTTAAAGAAAATTTTAAAAGGCAAAAAAAGAATGCTAAATGCAACATACAAGAAAAAATATAACAAGTTTTAAATTTATTCTTTTAAAACAGCGGTAATCGCTTTCTTTGAAGGTGAAATTTTGACGAATTCGCGATCTTATGATGAAATTCGCGTTTTTTTGCGATCTTCAGGGGGGAAATTCGCGTTTCTTTCGCTATCTTCTGGGAGAAATTCAAGGTCTTTTTTCGCGACTTTCTGGGAAAATTCGCTTTTTTCGCGATCTTTTAATGGAATTCGCGTTTTATTTCGATTGTTTAACGAATCTGACTTTCTTTCGCGATCTTTTGATGGAAACCGCGTGTTTTTCGTGATCCTTTGACGAAATTCGCGTATTTTTCGCGGTCCTTTGACGAAATTTACGTGTTTTTCGCGATTTTCTGGGAAAATTCGCGATCTTCTAATGGAATTCGTGTTTTATTTCGATCGTTTGACGAAACTAACGATTTTTTCGCGATCTTTTGATGGAAAGCGTGTCTTTCGCGATCCTTTGAGGAAAGTCGCGTGTTTTTCGCGATCTTTTGAGGAAATTCGCGTTTTATGCGATCTTTTGAGAAAATCTCCTTTTTTTCTCGATCTTTAACGAAATTGGCGTTTTTTCGTGATCCTTTGAGTAAATTTGCGTTTTTTCGCTGTCTTTTAAGAAATTCGCGTCTTTTTAAGAAATCCGAGTTTTCCCAAGATCTGTTTCTGAAATTCGTGTTTTTTCACGATCTTTTGACAAAATTTACGAATTTTTTCCGCGATCGATGGACGAAATTTGACGGTATTTTTTGGAACATATTTGCGAAAAACGCGATTTTTCCGAGATACTTGGCTAAATGCCAAACATCGATAAAATTTAAAATAAAGGTCGGCTAACAGTGTCAAAAAACGAACTTAGTAGGTGCCCTGCTATTAAGATTACCCTACCCAATCAAGGTTGTGCTTCAGATGAATGACGTGCATAAAGGAAGAATTTACCGTGCGTTTTCAATCACGATTTTTTTTCCCTTGGCAGCAATATCGCTTGCGTCCGAAGCCGCAATACAATATAAGGAGTTTCTAAGTAGTGGTTTGCTTATCTAAGTAGTTCTAAGTACTACTTGGGAATGTTTTCATTTCTAAGGAGTTTCCAAGGAGTCTAAGGAGTCTGTGCGAACCCTGTTTTTATTTTAAATAACAAAAGAACAAATAAATTAGTATAACATTTATAAAAATACAAATAAAACGTCGAAATAAAAATCACTGGATGACGTAAACACGTGTAACTTGCTTAAAGTAAAGTGAATGTGACGATCGATCATTATTGGCATTTAATCTTATAGTTTGGCGATAGATTTTTGGTCGACGGTATAACCAAGTAGTACCCTAATTTTTAATAGAAGAAATTACACTTTTAGAAATAATTCAAAAATTACTAATTAAGCCACAGTTTGATAAATGTTTATTATTACACTGCATTAGGCAGAAATAAGAGTTAAATTAAAAAAAAGAACTAAAACTAATTCTGAAAAATAAATGATAATTTAAAAGGTATTTTGAAGCTTTCATGCTCATTTCAGTATTCATTTGAAGTTTTGAATTTTTTAGAAACCGTTTTTAGTTAAACATTTACACCTTAAAATTAACGATAATGTGAAATTAAAAGCCTTTTGTCTAACGGTCTACCAACTCTCTGCTGGTAGTGGCACTAACATAAAATGCCTATGTTGAAACAGAGAATGTAACCATTAATTTGCCAACATTAATTTTGAAATTGGTTTGGTATTTCCTAATATTCCATAGAAAACGTAAATTAGAAAAAAATTAAAGGTTTTTTAAGAACGTTTGTTGTTCCTGACAACCCCAGGTGGTAGTGGCACAGGCATAAAATATAGTCTGTGTAGGATCAGAGACTGTAACCATTGATTCGCAACCATTACTTTTGCAATCGGTTTATTATTTTTTACTGAGATTGCATAGAAATCGTAATTTACTACTTTTTTGAAACGCTTTCCGCTCCTTCCCTTCGCTTCATCCCTTTTACATTTCGAATTTATTTTCGACTGTTCTTGGGGGCATTTATATTTTATAAGTAACTAAAATGCCATATTTGAAGTTTCTAGCTTCTTCAGTACCACAGAAATCGCAATTCAGACAGGGGCGCCATTTCAGAACTTTCTTGGGGGGGGGGGGGGGGGGGGGGCAAAGATTTTTTGAGGGAAGTTATACAGCTAAGGGTAGTATCCCCCCACCCACCCCTTCTGAACCAGAAACGTAAACTGAATCATGATTAAAAAAACAGTAAAAACTTTGAATACGGAAACTCAAGAATCAATGAAATATTTCGTTTTAAACAGGTTTCCGTCTTAGCAGGTAAAATTTCAATATATTGAATATGAAAAATTTTCTTTTTATACAGGATTCTGTTACAGATTCCGTTTTTACAGGTATCTTTAAAGACTGTTAAACTATCCACTCATATAGCTCTGAAAAGAGATGTATTACAGTAGAACTTGTGAAAACGAAGCCTGTCTATAGCAGAATTCTTTCTGAAAGGGGGAAAAAAATCAAATTTCGATGAAAAAACATCATACAATAGAGCTTGCGACAGAGACCTGTCTAAAATGGAACTTTTTTATTCCCTTTAGACTTTTTTTTTCAAGTTTTACTACAGGGGCGCCATTTCAAGAGTTTCCTGGCGAAGGACAAGGAAAAATTTTCTTTGAGGAACAGGGAACGTGCAGAACTGCACAAAACTCACAGAAAATGGGAAAATCCCGCACAATAAAAAGATTCTGCGTGATTTTGCCTCCTTAACTTCTTTCACGGACATGTGGTTAGTCTGCGAATTTTTTTAATTTTCGTGAAAGTCTACATTTTTTTTTCTTCCTAATTCTGCAAAATCGAAAATTCAGAGGAAAAAAAATCCGAATTTTGCAAATTTTGAAAAAGAAAATCCCCAAATTGTCGCAGAAAAAAATTTCTAATTTCTCCAAACGACTGTGGAAAATATTACTAATTTCATCTGAGATCGCAAAAAGAAATGCAGATTTCGTCAAATGATTGTACAAACTAAAATCTTGAATTTTGTAAAAGGATTACAGAAAAAAATCGCGAATTCCATCAAAAAATTGCACAAAAATCACGAAAATTAAGTCAAACGATCGTGAAATAAGATGCAAAATTTCCTGTAACTATCGCGCAAAAAATTACAAATATTAGTAGTCGGTGGCAGAAAATTGAACAAATGATCATGAAAAAGAATCGCGAATTTTGTCAAAAGATCGCAGAAACAAATATAGAGTTTTGTCAGTTGGTCGCGGAAAAATATTGTGAATTTAGACAAATGGTCGAGAGAAAAAAAATCCAATTTCGATAACGGTTTCAGAAAAAAAAATCATGAATTCCGTGAAACGGTCTCGGAAAAAAATCGCAATTTCATCAGATGATCGCGAAAAAAGAATCATGAAATTCAACCAGCCCACGAACGTCATGAATAGGTCACGAAATTTGCAACTTTTGTGATCTATAGCGATAAGAAAATTTTCATTATAGATTTTCTGCAAGTAAAAATAAAGAGTTAATAGTTTCGGATTGAGTTTTCACTATTTTCAGTTGGGTTCGTGTTAATACTATTTTTCAAAGAAATCCTGAATATTTTTCATTATGAAAAAGCTACATAATACATTAATGAATACTATATATATTAGAGGTCGGGTCCGTTTTTCGGAACCCGGGCCCGCCCAAGTCTGACGATTTTTAATCCGAGCCCGAAATATTTTTTGTCATCAGAGCCCGAGCCCGCCCGAAACCGATACTAAAAAAATACGAAACAAAATTGCATGATATTTAAAAACTTCTTTCATAGAAATAATTGTTAAATGAAAATTTAAATTCAATTTTATCAAAATCTGTATCAAATAAAAATATACTTCATACTTAAAAGGATTCTCATATTTTTTCATTCTTTAACAAGCAAAATTGGTGGACACATTTGTGTTTATTAATAAATGCATGAAATTTACAGAAATTACTATTTGTAAGGTGGAGAATCCAACAACGCTTTTCAATTTTCTGAAAAACTACATCTTTAACTATAATCGATTCTTTTCTCATAACAATCTTCCGTGATTGACGGGTACTTGAAAATCAATGTAAATTTTTTAAAAAATGACATTGTTATCTATCCGAATAACATGGTAATTATATTTACTTACGGAGGAAATTGGCTTCGAAAATGTGCAGCGTCCTCAGCATGAGCAGAGTTCATGATGACCAATAGATATAATAATCACCAAAGTTATTTTCATATGAAAAAAAAAACTATGCTTGTGCACAATAGAAGATTAAATAATTTGCAAACCTCCAGCTAATTCTCGCCTACTAAAAACAGAAGAAAATATTCTCTTCGCGTTAGATAACTAAATAATAAATAAATAAATAAAGGATCTGATTAAAAAGTATCTGCTGTCACAAACGTACAGCCAACTAAAAGTAAATTCATTGTTGTGTTTGTTTTGATTGGCGCCACATCAATACATCGTCGCCGGATATGCCGTAGACATAAGTCTGTAATTATCACAAATTTTCATTTGAAACAGCAATGAAATACTAAAATAACAAAACATGGTCTCAGTTCCCCGTCATTTTGAAAAGGAATAAATAACTTTAAGTGGAAAAAAGTTCTTTCAATCTTTTCTACACATGAATAAATAAAATTTTCCGGTTTCAGAAAAAAATGAGCCCGAGCCCCAAGACAAGAATAAAAATAGGGCTCGGGCTGAGCCCGTCTCATCTCTAATATATATATATATATCTTCATTTTTCTACATAAAAAATAGTGTTGACTCTAAGCCGCTTTAGCAGGGCGGCCCTTTTTATTTCTTTTTTGCGCCCAGCGGCCTTTTTAAGCCCTTCCGATGCGCCTGGCATCCCTTTTTAACACTTCCTATGATCTCCTTGGTAATTCAATTGATCCCGGGAAAATATCGCAAATTCTGGGGACTCTTAAACAAACCAGTTCAAAATATTTTTTGTGAACAAGGTACAAGTGCGCCCTTTTTTAGAATAGTGTTCCCTTTTTGAAAAAAATACCCTTTTTTTAGAATAATGTTTGTTCCCTTTTTGAAAAATGTACCCTTTTTTTAGAATAGTGTTCCCTTTTTGAAAAATTCCCGCCCGGCGGCCCTTTTTTTCTAGAGTCAACACTAAAAAAGTAAAGTTTTTTTAAAAGATACAATTATAGAGTTTTTTTTTTACAATAATTGTAATAAAATATGGATTAATTTTCTTTCATTTCGAGTCGCCTTTCAATAGAAATCTTTTTAGCGATTTTTGTATTTACATGAAATTACAGTCCTGCATTAGGATAGGTTAACGTATTTTCTTCCGTGCGAGTGAGGTACACTTTTAAGTTTTCGGATTGTACTTTATCTCTTTCGGTCGGAGCAGGGATGTAGTGGAGGGTATACGGGGGTATATGCCGTATACCTTCTGGATTTTTTTTAAGGAACACCGTATACCCTCTGTTTATTTTACGACTTCACCACTGGGTCGGAGTCGAGATGACCTTATTGTTAACAAGGAAGTCCTGAATATTTTCCAAAAATTAAAACTATAGATTTGACTATTAATGGTGGCCCGTAGTAATAAACCATGTTTTCATTTCTGTACGTAAGGGATAAAATTATACACTATTATAAACGTATTAAAATATGGTAATTTTCTTTTACTTTCGAATTTGGTGGAAGTCTGTCGGTTTTTGGGTTGAAGAAATTGTTTTGTCGGGTGCGCGCAGACTCCATTCCTAGGAGTGTACCATATATAATATGATTTAATAAAGCAAATACACAAATAATTTGATAACATTGCAGTAAATATAATGTGACACTAATAATCCAAAAAAGTAAAAAAATCTGATAATTAAGAACTTGAATTATACTCGCCCCTTCAACACCCTCCCCCCCCCCCCCCACACACACACAAAACTATCTGAAAAAACTCTACCCTTGAATTTTCTAGGCATGAGGAAAGTAGTTTTCCTATGATCAAGTTGTACGAAGCTGAGAAGCAATTGATAAAAGAAAATGTCTTTCATGTATTTTTAAAATTAGTCAAAGTACGATATGTATGTCTCACCTTAAGAAAGTTCGAATAGGAAATTTTTTTGATAATTATTTATTTCTATGCATAAAACATTTATTTAATGAATATGTTTTTATTACAATCAAATCTGATAAATTATTTTAGCGTTTGAGCAATTTTTTAATTTTTGTTTGAATCTGACAATTTATGGTTGGTAAATTTTCTGAAAAATCAAATTCCTTGGAGGGGCTATTGCCCCCCCCCAGCCCCCCTCAAATGGCGCCCCTGAATTCAGAACGTTTTTTGTTCCTGCAACCCTCTGGTGGTAGTGGCACTGGCACCGACATAAAATGTAGCTTATGTTTTGAGCAGGCTCTATCCCCACCAATTTACAACCATTATTTTAAAAATCGGTATGGTATTTCATAAGATTGCATAAAAGTCGTAGTTTAGAACGTTTTTGGAACTCTTTTTGCTCACTTCATCCTTTTAAATTTGGAATTTTCTTTCGACGGTTTTTAGAAAGCATTTGAACCTTTTAAGTAATTACGATGCCAAATTTCAAAATCTTAGACCCCTCAGTATAAAAAAACTAGTTGGATGTGCCAATCCCAAAACTTTCTTCTATCTTATACATCTTAATATTTCAAAACCTAGTTACACATGTTAATACTTCAATATTATTAGTTCAACAGTATACCAACTTTGATTTTCATCTTAAATTTCTGCTCAAGTCAATTAAATGGACTAAAAACGAGTTAATCTATATCATGATATTTGTTAAAATTATTAATTTTTCCTTATTCTGTCGTTATCAGCTGTTTGCGAATAGCCGGCATAGCAGGAAGCGAGTTCCCGCCGATGCACAATAGAACTACGAAAAATCAAGAAAAGTATACAAAAATCGCTAGAACGGAGCCTCTTTACCGCGCAATATTTCCAAATTCAAGGAGAACCTGTTGGCCAAAGCCAAAAACAAGCACAAACATTTTGGTTCAATTGTATGCATAATTTTATACGCTGTTCGATGGTACAATAATGAAAATGGCACAGAGATCGGAATTATAGCGCCACCTTCTTTCGGAATTTTTTCAAGTTCAGGGAGGACTTGTTTGCCATAGCCAGAAACATGCACAAAAAATTTGGTTCAATTATATGGATAACTTCATACACTTTTCGATGGTACAATAATGAAAATGGTACAGACATCGCAATTATAGTGTGCCCTTCCGGCAGAATTTTTCCAAATTCAGGGAGGACCTTCGTGACATGACCAAAAATAAACATATAAAATTTGGTTCAATTCTATGCATAACTTCATGCACTTTTCGGCGGTACAATATTCAAAATGGCACAAAAATTGTACAAAAATCGCTATTACAGCGCCCTCTACGAGCGATTTTTTTACAAATTAAGGGAGGACCTCCTTGCCATAGCCAAGAACTTAAAATTTTTTTTTGGTTCAATTCTATGCATAACTTCATACACTTTTCGATGGTGCAATATTCAAAATCGCACAAAAATCGCTATTACAGCGCCCCCTAACGGCGAATTTTTTTCAAATTCATGGAGGACCTGCTTGCTATATCCAAAAACTTAAAATAAAAATTTGGTTTAATTCTATGCATAACTTCATGCACTTTTGGACGGTACAATATTCAAAATCGCACAAAAATTGTTATATCAGCGCCCCCTACCGGCGAATTTTTTCCAAATTCCGGGAGGACCTGCTTGCCATAGCCAAAAACTTATAATAAAATTTTGGTTTAATTCTATACATAACTTCATACACTTTTTGATGGTACAATGGCGACAGACAGACGGACAGACGGACGGACGGACAGACGGACGGACGGACAGACGGACGGACGGACAGACGGACAGACATTTTCTAGAAACACGTTTTTTGGAATCTCTGACCCCTAAAACATGCAAATCCGTCGAAAACCGGAAGTCGAAAAAAATTTCGATTACAATACTTTCTTCTATTGAAGATAGAAGAAAGTAAAAACGCAATTTAGAATATTTTTTGCTTCTGCAAACCCCAGATGGCCACATAAAATATGGCCTATGTTGGAGCAGGGACTGTCACCATCAATTTGCAACCATTAATTTTGAAATCGGTTTGATATTTCCCGAGACTGCAAAAATATCGTAATGTAGAACGCTTTTCACGCATTTTCAATCCTTATAAATAAATTTCGATTATTTTAGGAAATGTTCATAGAGATCATATATATTATAGCAACCATACTAAATTTCATGTTTTTAGGTCCTTCGGTAACACAGAAATCGAAATTGAGAACGTTTTTTGCTCCTTCAACTTTTTGGCACCGACATCATCAATTTCCAAGCATTACTTTTGAAATCGGTTTGATACTTCCTCAGTTTGTGTAGCAATCGCCATTTAGAACGTTTTTAGAACGTTTTTCGCGCATTATCAATCCTTCGAAATTTCGATTTTCTAAAGAAATGTTCTTAGATGTCAGTTATATCTAATAAGTAACTACCATGCCAAATTTAATGTTTCTAGGCCCTTCAGTAACACAGAAATCGCACTTTTGGAACGTTTTTTGCTCCTTCACCCCATTTGCGTTAGTGGCATGGACATAAGATATAGCCTGTGTTGGAACAAGGACTAACACCATCATTACGATACCATTACTTTTGAAATTGGTTCTGTAGTTCCAGAGATTACGTCCTACAAATAAACAAACAAACAAACTTTACTTATTTATAATATTAGTATAGATAAGTAACTACCATGCCAAATTTCATGTTTTTAGGCCCTTCAGTAACACAAAAATCGCACTTTTAGAACGATTTTTGCTCCTGCACCCCCTTTGCGTTAGTGGTATGGACATAAGATATAGTATATGTTGGAACAGGGACTAACACCATCATTTTTATACCATTACATTGAAATCGGTTCGGTAGTTCCAGAGATTGCCTGCTACAAACAACCAAACAAACTTTACTTCTTTGTAATATTAGTATAGATATAGATTAAGTGATTTTCCGATGAGACAATAAGAAAATATACCCAAAATCTTGTTTAAGATCTCAATCTGGTTGCCGATTTCCCCATAGATATTTTTTTAATTTAACATAAAATGTGTCATGCCGTCGGTTTATTTGTTACATATTTAAAAAATAACAAACATTTTTTACATGACTACTACGAGTAAATTTTATGATTAAAGAATTAAAATTGATAATTGGAAGACGTCCCCTGTGACCTGATTTTCAGCACTTAATAAAGAATTAGACTACAATGAAACTGATAAATTAAAAGTATGTATTAACATGTTAACAACAGCATGTTTCAAACTTTTTAACTCCGCCCATAGATGTAACTTTTGCACGCTGAATCAGTAAATAAAAATATTTTCTTTATTTCGTTTTAATAAATGGACGCATAAAATAAAGCTAATGTTTCTATTGATTGATTTATACAATCACCTCTCACTTATGTGCCTCTCAGTTATACGCGTCTCTCAGTTATACACGAATTTCGTAAGGTTCCGCCACGAGGAATAGGAAAATAAAGCTAGATCTCTCACTTATAAGCGGAACTTTGAATTGTCTCTCTCAGCTATACGCGGAAATAAAACTCAATTCACAAACTATGAATTACATGCGAAAGTTTTTTTTAAATCTATAAAAATGTTTCTGTAGGTGTCAAGGTCAAAAGACCGTTCCGCAAAGCGCCTGAAAGGGTGGAGAGGTTGTTACAATTCGACTTTTCACCCTCTCAGATCAGTCCTAATGGTTTCTTCTTTTCTTTCTTTCTGTTTTACTTTTATCCAGCTACTCGTGTGTTTCTTTCCGTCTTTGCTTTTACTGTAGCATCTGGATTTTATTTATTTATTTATTTATTATTATTATTATTATTATTATTATTATTTGCAATAAAAATGAATAAAGAAAGTCAACAATTTCGTTCAAAATGGAGGTTATAGGAGCAGCAGGAAATGATCCTAAACTGTCAAAAATAAGTTTAGCTCGAAAATTCGATTTACCTATATCTACGCTCAGAGGGATTTTAAAGCACAAGGACTCGATCAAAAAAAGGAACAGTGAATATTCTACACAAGCGAAGAAACGATCAAGAATTCAGAAAGGAAAATTTGAGATTTTAGAAACCACTTTAATTCAGTGGTTCAGAGAAATGAGAGCTTCTAATTTGCCCATTAGTGGTGAGTTATTTAAAGAAAAGGCACTCACTTTGTCATCAAAATTGGGAATCGACAATTTTTCGTCTTCTTGGGGATGGTTAGAAAAACTTAAGAAAGGACACGGTCTAGTAAATCATTGTCTGAGTGGTGAAAGTGCAGCTGTTTCAGATTCAACTGTTAATGAATAGATTGCAGATTTTCCAAATTTATTTCCAAATTTATTCATACTTTGATGTTAAGAGAATTTTTAACTGTGACGAAACAGGTTTATTTTACAGTCTTTTACCAAACAAAGGTTGGATTTTATGGGAGAAACATGTCATGGTGGCAAACACAGCAAAGAAAGAGTGACTGTACTTTTATGTTGCAATGCGGTCGGATCAGAAAAGTTACGGCCAACAGTGATTGGCAAATCGAAGAAACCACAGTGTTTTAAAAATGTGAAGAAATTGCCATGTTTTTATACAAGTAGCACCAAAGCCTGGATGACATCGAAATATTTTTTAGACTTTTTGAAAGAATTTGATATGAAGATGGCAAAAAAAAAAAAAGAAAAAGAAAAAAAAAGAAAAGAAAAAAGAAAAGAAAGAAATGTTCTGCTTTTCATGGACCAGTGTCCCGGCCATCCTTCAGATCTCCCATTGCTGACACATACACGAGTTATATTTTCCCCTTCAAATTGTACTAGCAGACTCCAGCCATTAGATCTCGGTATAATAAGGTCAGTTAAAGCGCAGTATAGGAAAGATTTGGTAAGAAAATGTTCATATCAATTGAGCAGAAAAAGGAATTCAAGAAAATTTGAATTCTGGATGCTATGCATATATTGGTTTCCTCTTGGAAAAACGTAACAGCCACAACAATTTCTAACTGCTTTAGAAAAGCGGGGTTTTTTCATTCAAATGATGTTGAAATTATTCCATTACAGGAATATGAAAACAACAGCAATGATTTTAACGTAGACGTGGAAGAATGGAAAAGCATAAGCCAAGATTTTCTTTCTTTTCAAGATTTCGTCAATGTTGATAAAAACGTAACATCAATGGCAATAAGAGATATTGAAACTTTTTTTGATGACGTGACTGCTGAAAAATAAGAAGATTATGATAATGATGAAACTGATACTGTAATTGTCCCATCTTATGCTACTGTTTAGGCGCCCTGGACACTTTAGAATATTACCTTCAAAATGCTGATGCAGCATCAAATACAATGACGCATTTTAATGCATTAGAAAAGGTCGTTGTACAAACACGACCTAAGTAAAAAGAAATAACTATTGATGACTTCTTTAAAGAGGACTAATTAGCATTTTTTCCTTTATAAGTAATCTCTTTCTATATGTAAAATTAAATTTTACGTTTATTGCATTTTTTTAAACTAAATTTTATAGTAAAAGTGTAAGAATTATTTTAAAGTACGATATACTAATATTGCACACTTTTTATTTTATAAAATGTTATTAATCATAATTCTTATATTGCAAAATGCTTATTTACCCCATAATGTGTATAAAGAATTACTACATCAACATCCTCTGAGTTATGCTCGATTTTAAATCAATTCTTTCAAGCGCGTATAAGTGAGAGGTGACTGTATATCGGGTATTTCACCAGATAGTTACATAAGGTTTGCACAGTTCTAAAATTTAAGAACCGCTTTTCCCGTATAGTAACATTGGCCTTATTAATGGCAGAAATTAAGCGATTAAATAAAGTGAAGATTACTATTTGGATATTGCGGTATTAAAATCAAGGACCATATACAAAGCCTATGTAACTACGTAGTTTACACCTTGTATATGTAGCTTTTTATTGATCAAACATAAATAATGCTTTCATTTTTAATAAATAATGAAGCATTTTTTACGCAAATATTACAATCTTGGGCGAAGCTATATACTTTCAGAAGATATAGTTACATCTCCACTCACGAATGTGTTAAATATATTAAATTTAGTGTTTTTAGTGGAATATTTCATTTTCTTTGGTTGTAGAAAATAATTAAAATATGGCTTTTTATGAGAAATACCAAGATGTTAACTGTGGTGCTCTGACCTATAAATAAGGAGACTGTTTGAAATTGGCGGACGTACTCAAATTTGGGGAGTACGTTCACATAGTTGCCGCAGTTTTTGATTTAAAACATTTTTTACATTTTGAGGAAGTGATAAAATTTTGCGACAAAATAAAATAAAATGAAATAAAGTAATGCTGAAAAAGTTATGAACTTTAAAGTTATGGATGTTTGGAAAAAATACCGGGTGTCCCAAAAAGGACTGACTGATTTTAAAATTCAATAACTTGCAAACGGTGACAGATATTTAAAAAATTCTTGCAGGAGGGTTATGCATAAGGTCAAAAGTTTTATTACAGTGATTTTCAATTTTAGTTCGATTTACAAACAATAGATGGCGCTGTAAGCAATAGTCGCTAGATTCAGGCTCGATTTTTGGTACTTCGTGGCCCGGATAATACATTTCCATCTCCTTTTTCTGCATGGAACAAGATAAAGGACCAAAAATCGAGCCTGTATTTAGCGACTATTGCTTACAGCGCCATCTGTTGTTTGTAAATCGAACTAAAATTGAAAATCACTGTAATAAAACTTTTGACCTGATGCATAACCCTCCTGCAAGAATTTTTTTAATATCTGTCACGGTTTGCAAGTTATTGAATTTTAAAATCCGTCAGTCCTTTTTGGGACACCCGGTATCTTCTTCATACTTCGTCACTGTTATTTACAATTGTTTTACTAAAACATATTTTTTCGAATTAATGGAATTTCACTCCATTAACCTTCAAAAGTCTCCTGTTTCTAATACAGTGCGACGCAAAAGTTTAAGCACAACGCAAATATTTTAATCAAAATAAAATTGTACTACGGAATACTTTCAAATATCCACTGTAGGTGAATAATATGATCATAAATAGATATCTCAAGTCTGCAACAGATTCATCGTTGCGAAAATCAGATGTCGCAAAAGTTTATGCACAAATGTGATTTTATGCAAATATCTCCTTGAAATGATAGGTGGAGGATTGGTGAGACATTTTTCCTAGGGTATAACGTGTGCCGATCGCTGTTCGAGTTATATCAAAATCCCAAAATATATGCAGTTCTCTCCTGAAGAAGTTGTAGAAGTTTGGAAGCTGAAAGCTGAAGGTAAATCCGTTATGTAAATTTCGCTTATTTTAAATCGGTCTAAACGTAATATTTATTGTGTTTTGCATCGTGGAAAACAACTCAACAATGCGTATCGCTCAGAAAGGCCGAGAAAAACCACATTTCGTGAGGATAAGAATTAAAAGATTGGCTGTAAATAGCAATTTTTCTCTTAATCAGATAAAAAATTGACTTGGATCATAAATATCACGTGAAATCATACGCAGACGAATAACCAAACCAGGATTCATCAAAAAACAAAAAAAATAGCCCGTAAGGCTTTTCTCAAACAGCGTCGCAAACAAGCAAGACTTCAATGGGCAAAACAGAGCATGTATTATTATGATGAATAGATTAGTGTTATTTTTTCTGATGAAAAAAAATGGAATTTAGATGGTCCAGATGGCTTGTCATTGTACTGGCGTGCCTTGAGAAAAGATACGAAGAGCATATTCAGCAGGCAACAACGTGGTGGTTCGTTAATGGTATGGGGTGCTTTTAATTACAATCGACAAACGTCTCTTTGCTTCCTAAATGACAGACAAAATTCACAAAAGTATTAGGAAACTCTGAGTGAGCATTTCCGATCATTTGGTGAACTTCTAGGTAGTCTCAACTGGATCTTTTAGCAATACAACATATCGATACTCACTTCCCGTTGCACAAAAGAATGGCTTAGATCTCAGAATATCAGTGTGGTGAACTTGCCAGCACTCGTACTAAATCTCAATCAGCTAGAGAACATCTAGGGAATCATCTCACTTGACGTCTACAATAATTGGAAGCAGTATTACTCAGTGCAAAAGCTGAAATCAGCGATCGAGAAAACTTGGCACAAATTCACTCCCAAAACCTTCCATACTCTCGTGTTATAAATGGAAAATTCCGTGTTCGATCTCATCAGGAGCAATGAAATACCATATACTGCTAAAGGACTTTTTTGCTTGTGAAATGTAAATATTTCGTTTCTGTTCACAAACTTTTGCGACATCACAATTTTCATTTTTTTATAATTTATTATTTCCCTTACAATGAATTTTTTCCGAATTTGAAACATGAACTTGTAATCCTAATGTTTAGATACAGTTAAAATTTCAAAGAATTCCGGTGTATATTTTTCATATATAAGAACATTTAGCTTGTGCATAAACTTTTGCGCCGCACTGTATCATTAATAATCATTACTAGCATTTCTCAGTTTAAAAGTATCCATTGCAACATCATTCATATTCCACCACCTTTTTCAGAGCTCAGGTTCTTAACCTTCTTCTTTTATGAGGCTCTTTGCCCATATAATTGAAACAACTTGGATCCATCTTCTTTATTCATTATACTTGCCTGGCGCCAGGAGGTATGAAACGCAATACTCTCTGTTAAACTGGGCATTCAGTTTGAAATTTTATATCTATTCGTTGAGAACACATAACTCAATTTAAATGGCATATGAAGGCTATGCTGATTATAACTGAAGATGATTATGATATGAAATTTCATAACTTGAACCATAAATTAATAATTTATTAAAGATGTTTAAGAAAAAACGGGAGGGCGTGAGGGGATGCCTTTTAAGATTCATTTACGATATGAATGAATAAAACAGCGTAAAAATTGTTTACAACCAGCAGGGCGAATAAAAAATAATATTTAGATTGATTATTCGAAATCTTGCGGATTGTATTTAGTTTTTTTAATATACAATGCTCATTTCACTAATTCAAGTGCATGTACTTAATTGCTTCTATGTTTTTTTTAAAGTCTTGTCCACCCCTATTAACGGCGACATATATAGTCATGAGTGTGGTCTAGATACAATAAAGTGGCTATGCGCTACGCGTTGGGACAGCTTACAGCGCTACTTAGCACAAACCAGGGGCGTAGCTACCGTGGAGCAGTTGGAGCAAACTGCTCCAGGCGCACGAATCCTAAGGGCGCAAAATTAGAAAAAGCGAAATAAAGATTTCTTAAAATATTTGTATATTTTTTCATTATTAATCAGACATTATAGATGAATCTTGTTACAATCAGCGTATTTCTATGATATTTTACCTTGTGTTTAACCTCAACTATTTCGATTTAAAACATGTTTTCAGACGCAGTTGAAAAAAATGACTTCTATTCATCAAGTTTTAATTTTAATTCATACCATACTGCAGCCTCGAGTAACTTCTCCAACACCGTTTCAGCATGCCTTACTTTTTTCTGTAACTTTTCCGTAGACGACAGTTGAAGATTTTCAGATCTTAAAGTAATCAAAACTTATTTAACCGGGCTTATTCAACTTATTTAAACATCGGCCACTTTACTGACTACTACTATTTTCAAACAGTCATCTTTCTGGTACATTTCTATTAGAAATGTTTTAGACATTTATCATGATGATTACTGTACGGAAATAATGGTAGCCAAAGAATTCACCGCTGAGAAACCTATATGTACGATGTAACAGTAGTAATTTGCGAAAATGATTTTACGATTTGGGGAAAAATATAGCGTGAGAAGTTGAAGAAAATTATTGGCCATTTTATAAACGAAAACCAATAAATGAAAATTTTGAAGGTTTTTTCTTTTTGTTTGTTTTGTGGAAACTAAACATGCATCAATACAGATTACAAAACAATAATAAGAGCCGGATTGAAACATATTCTACATCAGCCCACGGCGACAAAATTTAGATGGGGGGGGGGCAGGGGAAAACAACAACTTAAATTTTGTGTGTATTGTTTTTGAGATTTTGAAAATATTGCAAATGTCAAATGCAGAATCGATAAACTTCAAAAAGAGAAGAAAAGTTAAGTACCAAATTAAGTGTTCCTTAGGGCCTAATTATAGCCTACGCAAAATTACACCACTTTTTCTAACAGTAATTTTCCACATTAAACCTTATTTAATCGCAGAATTTTAGGATTAAATAAGGCAAAACATATTTTCCGAACATAGTAATGTGAGTTTGCTTAGGCCATAATCAGGCTGTGCCTACTCCCTCGACACACACGCGCATTACACCACCATCTGATAGCACATATTAGTAGTCGATGAATTTTAGATTTAAAAAAAGGGGGGGGGGGAATGCTTGGAGTTACTCCATTCAATTTTCTGAACAGTTTACAGAAATATTGTTTGTTCAAAACAGTATAAGAATGAATAAAAACTTAGTTCCTAATTTTATACAGAGGCGAAATATTTCCACTAGTGATAAAGACGTCGTGTTTTAAAGAAAACGTGCACTTTCATTCATAAAGCTTAAACATTTTTCTAAAGACAGAATTTTCAATAAATTTTCATTCCGCCAATTCCGAAACAAGGCCTATAAACAATAATAATAATAATAATAATAAAAATTAAGTCCCATTCTGGCAGGCTCAGACTGGCCCGCCGGGCAACCGACCTGCGGGTCGGTGCGCCCTAAAGCAGGTAAAGCTGCTCCCTCCATCAGCTGAAACTAATAGTTTTAAAATTTGCTATAAGCATTAGATATAAAAAACCTTAAATCATTTATTTTTTTTTTTTAAATCACTTTTTTGAAGCATTTTTTATTATTGATTTTTATTTATCTTTGCAAGGCAGAAGAACTGATTTATTTTTTTTATTTTTTATTTTTTTTTTTTTTATAGTTTCTTTGCTTCAGAGGACCATTTAAATCTTTTAAACACTAACGTTATATTCCGGAATTTTTTCTGTGACCAGTTTGGACATGGTCTGCCCCAAGAATTTTCAGTCTGTCTTGTACCAAAGAGCGTGGCCTCTCTTTATATATATATACGTATTTTATTTTATTTAGTTATTTGTAAAATCATGTATTAAGCATTTGTTTGAAATGTGTATAGGCTTCGTGTATTCGTACAATGCTGTGATTGCAATTTTCTCTATAATAAATTTTATTATATTGATTTTTGCGCTTTGTACAAAAATATTTATAAAGAATATTTTCAGCAAAGAAAATGTAATTCAAACATTCTTTTTTGTAAAAAATTACCTTTTAATATGAAAACGGGCCTTTTTAGGTACATTCGTAATTATATAAATACGTAGCACCTATAGTCATCGTTCAGTTCGTCTGTCTGTCCGTCCGTCTGTCCACATATACTAGAGCAAAAACTACCACCCGAATGGTCTGAAATTTTGAATATATAATTGTTGCAAAATTGTGTCGAGTCGTTTAAAATTTCATGAAAATCGGATGTATACTTTAATGACAGGGACAGTCAAAAGTTTTCCGTTACATGACGGTCAGTGGGAAAAAAAGTATTTCAAATGCATTTTAATGATGTTACAGCCTTTCGAACAGAATGAAATGGATATGCACTTATTGAAGTGCACTAAAATATACAGGGTGTCCAGCGAATAAGACCCTGATTTCAAAATTAAATATATCAAAAACAAAGATCAATAGAATTATGCGGTAAACGGTTTGTTTATCAGCTAAGCTGTAAAAATGTTGTACAGAAGTTTAAAAAATTAGTTGCAAAAACCGCTAACAGATGGCGCTGTAATCGCAATGTCTATAAATTGTGTTTTGAAGTCGAGAGCCCTAGCGTCTCATTCCTAGATGGCTTCCTATGGAAGAATGAAAATTGGGAAAGACCGCTTTTTCGTTGGGGTGATGTGCAGAATTGGAAGCATCTGGTCACAGAATTATTGCATCAACTTCAATTTTAAAGAATTTCAATTAATAGAATTTTCAATAAAAAGTTTAGCAATCATTATATAAGAAATTAAAAAATATTTTATTTGGATAATGTGCAGAAGCGGAGCCATGTGTTGACAGAATTGAGATTTGTTTCAAATTTTGTTATAAGCTACTTCAGTTCGGATACCAATATCTCTGTGGTATGTCTTTTCTCTCCTAATTGGTAGATCGTGGAATCGAATCCAAGTAGAGGAGGATTAGAAAAAAAAATGGAAATCTTTACTTTTTAATATGTATTTAAACTGTGAAAAAAGTTTGAATAAAAAAATCCAAAGTCTCTGGTTTTAAAATTTAATTAAGCTAAAAGAAACCCCTTTTTAAAAATCATTGAGCATTTATAATAATGATTCATAAATCATTTTTTTTTAATTTTAGAGAATAGTATGAAAGAAAAAATACAAAGTTTCTATTTTTTAAAACTTAATTAAGTTAAAAAAATAATTTTAATTTTCAAAACTCGTTTTCATTTTTTGTATCATTGAGCACAGAAATATGGTGCAGCTTCTAGCGATAGGATCCGAAGTGTTCGAAAGGAATGCAGCATCCAAAATATTTTTGCTTTGACGTTGACGATATGACTTATCATCAATTCCTTTTAAAAAAGAAATAATTTAATGCATAATTTCTGTCTCTAAAACTTTGTTTACAAAGAAAAGAAATATATGTGTTGTGCTAAAACCAAAGTATTATGCCGTAATTTAAAAATAAATTAAAAGTGAAAAATTACTTTTTTATTTATAATAATTCAGGTATAAACAATAATACCAAAATATTATGCCTAATATAAAAAATAAATAAAAAGTACAAAATTATTTTTCTAAATATATGCATTTTGATTTAAATAATTATATGGCATTAAAGATTGAATTTAATAAAATATTTAAAAAATTCTTATAATGATTTCTAAACTTTTTATTGAACATTTTATTAATTGAAATTTTCTAAAATGAAAGCTGATGCAATAATTCTGTGACCAGATGTCTCCACTTCTGCACATCACCACAATTAAAAAATAGACTTTCCCAAAATTTGTTTTTACGTAGGGAGCCATCTAGGAATGAGACGCCAGTGCTCCGGACTTCGAAGCAGTTTACAAGTATTGCGATTACAGCGCCATCTATTAACGGTTTTTGCAACTAAATTTTGAAACTTCTGTATAACATTTTTACAGCTTAGCTAAAAAACAAACCGTTTACCGCATAATTCTATTGATCTTTGTTTTTGAGATATTTAATTTTGAAATCAGGGTCTTATTTGCTGGACACCCTGTGCATTCAGTACAATATGCGGTGCAAAAAATATTTGTAAAACTAGTTATAGTACAAAAGCACCTCATTTGCCAAGTTTTACGAGCAATTTCTAACTTGTTCAATATTGTCTATAAATGTGATAATCAGAACGGAGGCGGTCAGCAATTTTGTATATAAATTAGAGCAGGACTGTTTTTTTTAACCGATTTTTGGAGCGCGTATTTCACACAAAGTCTTGTTAAAGATATATGACAAGACGTTTTTCTCCCTTCGTTGACTGGCTTTTCTGCTTTCGTCGGGAAATTCCATTGAAAATGCCAACTTTGACAGTGTTTTCTGTAATATCTATTGTGTTTACAAAAAATACGGAAAACGTCTTTCGATTACAAAGTTTCTGAATAACAACATCTGCTAGTTTCACGCGTTCTCGAGCAAAAATTAATTAAAACGTATGTCATAAAGTTGTTCCTTTGGATTTAAGAACAGCTTTAAGAAATAAAATCCTACAAATTTCAAGTTCATTTAAGAATATTATTACGGGCCTGGGCAACACCGGGCAAAGCGGTATAGATAAGCGTCTTATCTTAAATGGGAGAGGTAGCCGCAAGATTAAAGGCGAGGTCACATCAATCAAGGTCGCACGCCACGTAGCGGATGGAGTGAACAACAGAAAGATGCCTAACTGTTTTCTTCTTTATGGATAATCTATTAATTGCACATCTATGAAATAACTGTGCAAGCGCCAACATCGTGTTTTCATTTGTTTGTAGCATTTATATTCTGACAGTAATAGAATGTTCTATTAATTTTTATTCGTGTTTTTTGACTTATTTATTATAGTTAATTATTTAAATAAAAATAGTTCTTTTTTAGAACTAATATTATTTGTTAAAATGGCAAAATGTTGGCAATCGAATACGAATAACTCTAGTTTTCGAAATTGTAAGAAAATTCTTTTTCTTATAGAATTCATATGTCCTTTTCCAAAGAGCAAAACAAGTTAGTTACGTATTTTAACTTTAATTTATTAAAAATATATATATATTATTTGATATATATTATAAAATGTAGTTGATTTAAATACGCTCGATTTTAATTATTTTCTTTTAATGAAATGAAAAATGACGCATAAAAATTTGTAAGTAGTTAATGTGTAAAGATTGAATTTTGTAGTCTTATTTTTTACTTAATTCTTGATGTTCTAAAGTTATAAAAAATGATATACACGGTTCTATTCCAGATGAAAATAGAATGTTTATCAAGGTTTAGAATATGTATAGAATTTAATAATAAATAAAATATTCAATTTTAAGTCCTTTTCTTCGTTTATCAAGCGCAGACGATACATCGAAAACTTATTCCAATATTCTTTTGATCGTATTGTATTCATGTTATTTAAATTACAAATAGTTCATTTATTTAATTTAAAATGGATTTTATTTTATATTCAGAATCACTTTAATTTAAAAAACATGCATTAAATGTTGTACTATTAAACGAGCAAGTATTGTTAATTTAGTATTTGTTTAAATATTTTGCGAGTCCAGACAATAACTGCAAAAATTTTCCTAAAATCACCAGATTAGATTTTTTTTCCCTTGAAGCAGACAAAGCCATTTAGAGAATCCCTGTTAAAAATTCTATTACGAATTTCTGATTTTTACTTACTCACAGAAGATAAATCTTGTTTGCCAGATATATTGCAAAATATTTTTGTTACAGCTTGTTTTGATAAAAATGTGTATTTTAAAAAAAGTCGCAATTTCATTTTAGTTTAAGGGCTAAAGGCAGTAATGCTTTCGTAGCATTAGTGCTTTTCTCCCGATATTAAAATGATATTGCGATTATTATTTTTTTTAAATGTGCATAATTTTATCAAAACAAACTGTAATAAAAATATTTTGCAATAAAACTGGGAAACAAGATTCATCTTCCATAAGTGAGTAAAGAATCAGAAAATATGCGCAAGGGATGCGCAGATAGTAGATATTCTGTCATATATGACGTCATACTGAAAACCCGCGTATTTGCATTATTCACTCCATCCACCAGATGGCGAAGCTGCGTCAATATACTCCAGATTCCAGTATTGACATTGTACGCTTACTTATATCGCTTTGACACCGGGTGGGTCAGCTAGTCTATACTAATAAAAGAAAGTTTCGCTCTGTGAGTGGTGGCTAACGAAATCTATTGCACGTTGAAGTCTGAAAACTTGGGTGAGGGTAGTCCAAGACAGGTCCTGATGCGCCTGGAGCTCAGATTTTTAATTGTTTATGACCGGTCCCCCAGAGCACCTTTCAGTTTTTATACCCTGAATTGCTCATAACTTGCCCCGATCTTCTTCGTTTTGGGGGCCCTTTTCCCATTTAGTTTATTTTCCGTTTCTACATTCCAGTCAAGACCCAGGGCCCCTTGAAATTTTTGTGCGCCATGCATTTTTCACCCCCTAATATTGTCAACCTCTCAATACATAACTTTAAAATTGAGAGTTGGACTCCTCTCCCCGGACCAGCACCCTCCCACTTTTATTGGGCACCTAGTGCCCTTTTTAAAGAATTTTCCCCACTTTTTTTCGCGCTTCTTTAAAATTTTATTCGAATGATTAATACATACCCCATGCTTAATTTCGACTTATTGAGATCTAAAGCGCCAAGTACTAGAACCTTTTAACATGTTTTTATCTTAAGGCCCTGCTGTCAACTATCATTTGGCCCCTTTTGGACCTCCAATTATATCTCCCTTAAAATTGTCTGATTCACTAACTATTTTTTGTAACAACATCTTAGGAAACCCAGCTACTATACGAACGACAAAATTTTTTTTTACACTTCAGCTACCACAAAATTTAATATTAATCGCCTTCTTGGGGCCCTTGGTGCAGCTTCTTTAAAAATGATCCGATTATCTTGCAATTTTCTTTGACGTTGTTCTAGCGTCCTTTGACTACTATGTAAAAAACTAAAAAAATTTCCTTTCGCCCCACAACATTCCAGTTGTGACCCTGGACCACTGGGGCTTGGTACAGAGCCACTTGAAGTTTTTGTGTTCCTAAAGTTCCTAAATTGTTAATAAATTGCCTCCTTTTAATCCGATCTTCGATTTTGGAGCTCTTTTTTCATTTAGATTTTCTTCTGCTTCTACATTTCAGTTAAGACACTGGCCCCCTAGGGTAACTTTTTGTGCGCCATGCTTTTTTACCCCCTAATTGTGTCACACTCTCATTGCATAACTTCAAAATTGAGTCTTGGACTTCTCTCCCCGAGACAACACCTTCATATTTTTATTGGGACCCAAGGGCTCTTTAAGCAGTTCTTTGAAAAAAATTTCTAATGATTAGTACTTGATTAGTACTTATACCCTATACTTAATTTTGACTAACTGAAAATCTAAAGCAATAAGTACTAGGACATTTTAACATGTTTTCACCTTCGGCCTTGCTCTCATTTATCAGCTGGCCCTTTTTGGTCCCCCTATTATAGCTTCCTTAAAAATGGTCCGATTCACTAAGATTTTTTTTCCTAACAAATTCTTACGTCCCCAAGCTACTAAATGAATAACAAAAAAATTACTCGCACTTCAGCTACCACCAATTTTGAATATTAATCGCCTTCTAAGGGTCCTTGATGCAGTTTCTTTAAAAATTATCCAATTGTCTTGTAATTTTCTTTAGCATAGTTCGAGGGTTCTCCGGCTACTTATAAACGACTAAAAAATTTTCTTATACTCCAGCTACCACCTTTTTCAAATATTAATCTTCTTTTTCGGCATCAACTTACGTTTACTCACTGCAGCCGTGAGTTAAATATCGCGTTAATGTTAAAGGTAATATGTTAAATTTACTGGGGGTGGGGGCCACAAACACCTTCCACTGCTTAGAGGCGCATTCTTTCCTCGGGTTCTTAGGAGCTCGATTTCAACAGGAATTGGTTCATTCAACCTAGATTACGATTCAGCTACTTTCTGTATTATAAAGTTTGTGCTAGACTTCTGTTACCACCCTTTTTGAACATTAACGGCGCATTCTTTTCTCGTTTGTTATGGGCCCTATTTCGACGGAAATTGGTCCATTCAACTTAGCTTACAACTGTTTTAAATATTATAGATTCACCGCCAGGATTCGCATTCTTATATCGGGTTCTATGAGCTCGATTACTACGGGGTTTGACTCATTCAACTTGGTTTTCGATTGTCTCCGGCGCGTACAGAACATTCCTGGTATAAAGAAAGGGCATGTTTACAAACAAACACTTTCGTCAATCAATCTACCACTACGTTTTTTGCATAGCGATCATTGCAGGAATCAACTTGGCGACGTAGGGCAACCATATCATAGATCTGTTAAATCAGTCTGTTAAAGACCAATCAAATTCCTGGAGTTCATGTGTATTGTAGGAGCCATAATGAATGACCAGGGTTTTCTTGCTGACCAACAGTTATTCGACCAACATTGACGTCAGCTTCCCTTTCCTTATACACTGCCTTTCGTAGCGGAGACCCAGGCCACAGGTTAGTTCAGAAAGAGGCTTGTCGGGAATACACTAGACACTACTGAAGGCAGTGGGCCACCCCTAAGACCGGGTTCATTTGAACTACTTTCGGAATATATAAAATCATACAAACTTGAGTTTTGTTTACGTTATTATAACGGGCCCGGGCAACATCGGGCGGGTCAGCTAGTTACACAAACACACACACACACACATACACACACACACACACACACACACACACACACACACACACACACACACACACACACATATATATATATATATATATGTAACTTCAAATCAAAATTACGCAGAACTTTTTTGAGTGACAAGAAGGCGCACAAACTTTACTTGCTCCAGGGCGCTGAATATGTAGCTACGCCACTGGCACAAACTGCAGAATTAGCGTTCCAATCTCGGAAACGAGGCGAGATGTGCGAAAAAAATAAGTAAGCTACAAAGTTAAAGAACGTCTTCGGTTTACTATGAAAAAAAAAAAAAAAAGCTATCAGAAACCCTCAAATGTAATTTTTTTAATATTCAATCACCAGCTTAAATACACCACTAATTGCATGCATAAGTGCGGCATTATACGGCAGACGCACATTTACTAATTATGCTAACAGATGTAAGCAATGTACGATCTACAATTTTAAAAAGTAAACAAAGTTAGGTATGCTAAACGTTTTCACCATCGGCAGCAATACTTCATAGACCGGGCGGCGCACAATGTAAGATTTTGCGCATCTAGCGGGTCAAAATTCAATTTATGAAAATTATCGATATTAAAGTAATAAAATTGATCTTACTAGAGATAAAATGATTATGTATTATGAAAAAATACAGTAAAACCTCCCTATGCGACCACCTCCATTAAGCGACCACATCCCTGAACAAACATTTTTTCATAGAACGAAATTTATTCCCATACGCTGAATACTAATTTTACCTCTATTCAGAGACCAACCTAGTTGGACTCACTCCATGAGCGACCAATTTCTTTGAAGAAAATGAAACAAATTCCGTTTTTTCCTGGTCGCTTGAAGAAGGTTTTATTGCAAATGTAATTCCGGAAAGCGCATTATTCATCAAACTTCTAAACTAAGCTTAGATTTTTTTTTATTCCAGTAACTTTTATGTGTTTAAACCACTTTGTGCATTTTTAGCCAATGATTTTAACTCTGATGACAAATTAAGAATGACGGCCAATAAACTCCCCTGCCCTATTCTGCCGGGAAACTCTTAAAGAAATAGATAAATTAATGAAATCGTCATTATTTGTTCCCATTCAAAAAAAAAAATTGCTGTTATTTACTGAACTTCAAAAGGGCTTGGAAATAAAAGTTATAAAAGATAAAACCGTAAAATCAAAGCAAACGTCAATGTATTCATTTTTTAATGTCTGTAGTGATTAACTTATGTAATTAACTTTTGTTTTGATACTTAAATTTTCATATTTTTTCCTAAGTAACATTAATTGTTACCTTTTTCCAACAATTAAAATCTACATTTAAACATGACCTACATTAAGAGACCACCTCTCGGAGCGACCAATTTTTATTGGGACGGAACGTGGTCGCTTTAGGGAGGTTTTACTGTATATCTTTACGCATTACATTGTACAATTTACGTCATTGTTATTCTGTCATCATAATCATAATAAAAAGATGTTATGTCATTTTCATAAGTTGACATTTGCCTATTGTTATGGTATTCAGTGCAGATTTTTAAAAATGTAGTACATATTTATTTTCAACAAGAAGAGTTTTCTTGTATTAAAAAAATTGTAATTAATTAATTACTTACCGCTATAGTTACCAGTGTTATAAAGTGAATCACTGTCATTTTCCGTTGTTTGCTATTCTTTTATTATTTGTATATTCGGTGAACGTATAAATTTTTAAATTTCAGGGTGCTTCAGCCTCTCTATAGTTTTATTGAGATGATAATGTCATGATTTGTAAAGCTTAAAGGCAGATATATTTATCTTGTATCCACATGTCATGTAAAATTATACCAAATCGCTCAAGGAGAGCTTATCAACACCTGTTATGCTAGCGGCCACTGCAGCATCCTTAAAAAATCTTCCTTTTTCTATTTCCTACATTAATATTATCTTGCCTTTGTTTTGGAGCTTTTAATAATAATTCACTTTTAAGTCTAAATCTTTCAATTATATTTTTTTTCTTTCTGCGATACTTCCTTTTTCTTCAGGGTTTCGGAACTGCTATTTCTTTACATCAAATCTATAACCAATATTTAAGAGGCATACCATAAATCTTAATAGTGCATGTTGTGCCGATAAGCCCCAAGAAAACTTGTGAGTATTATTCGTATATTATCGAATCATTTTTAAGTTTTTCACCACCTTGCATTTTCCGTTACAGACATTGCATTTTTAAGTTGCTTTATTTGAAGATAGAATGCTGCACATTGTGCTATCTACCACTGTGTCTTCAAATTTATGCTCTATATCATACGTCTGAACATTGAATTCTACTACAGCTAGTACAAGAGCTGTAAAGATTTAATTTCTGACAATTTCAAATTCTTCTGTTATTGACTGGTCAGTTTCCATGATGAACTTAAACTTTATAGGTCTAGAGTAAGAATTAGATGACGGCTGTGGATTTACCCATTATAAAATTTTGATTTTCTTCATTACAGCCCTTTTTTATATGACGACTATCCTGTTTTTTGAACGATTTTTTAAAATGTCGTTGCTCTTTGGGGGCTTTCAGATATATTTTTAACACATCCATAGCCTCCTTCTTTTCTAGATTGTCTCAGTTTTAAACATATGGCGCGTGGTTATTCATTTGTAATAATAACGAATGCACCTTTTGTCTTTTGATTTCGGTCCATTTAAGTAAAAAAATTGTTTGGTTGGCCAACGTTTTTCTGGTAGTAATTATTACTTCTGCCCAGTAGATATATTTATTGTTATTCTGTTCGAATCTGTCCATCTCTTATTTTACTTCAAAAAACGTTCTTTAAGAGATGCCACTTTCTACATCTTACTCCCAATTATAAATGAATGGATCAGTCGCTTAATCTGGTCTAACATAACACATGAGCAATGTTGAAGATTATATTTGTGTAATAAATAGTCTATCAGGATATTTTTAGAATTAACAGAGAATGATTCATGTCTAGTAACATAGTTTTTTAAAATCTCATATAATTCTCTTTTCGAAAATTTCACTTCCGTACCTGATAAAAAAATTACTTATATTCAAGAGTTGCAAATAGTGGCAGTTGAAATTGATTTATTCTATATCTATATGTATACACAATTACAAAAAAAAAAATTGTATAAAAAATTGTATATTAATGTACCGGCGTGTACAAAATTTTTGGCAGCTTTTTAAAATTTATCATATGCTATTAAGTTTTCAAATAATTTTTATATTGACTTAAAAAATTATTTTTTAAGTATAACACTTCTAAATACGTAAAATACAAAGTATCTACATTGTTGTAAAGATTCCATACTATCATTAAAAAATATTTACAAAATAAGTATGTTTTTAGCCAAAAAATATCAATGACAATTACAACTGCAGAATCGCCATTCTAAAAAGGTTAAAAGAAAATTTGGTTTTTGAGCCGATTTTTGATGGTGTTGTTGTAGAGTTAGGATGCTATCACTTTATATTTTTTTTCTCCAATGTGTTAGATGTTATTTGAAATGTCTAAAAGTGAAATTACTGCAAGTCGATTTTTGGACTTTTTTCCCGCTAGATTTGCAAAATCTTACACTGTGCGGCGTCTGCACAAACCATCACCTCATCGAGTTCACAGCTAAAATTTTAGGATTAGTTGAAACTCGATTAGCATATTAAAATGCAACTGGTCTGCCCAAGTCATATCTTGGTGCAAACCCCTGTAGACCCGATTTTAGCGGTTGACTGGCAGATTTCCCTGAACTCAGTCCTCCATGTTTTCATACCTTTGGATGCAGGAAAACGCAATCCTAAACAACCAATCAACCAATAAAATTCAGTCTGCAGGTGATTTCCTCAAAGACATGACTTTGCAGACCAATTGCATTTTTATATGCTAATCGAGTTTTAACTAATCCTAAAATTTCAGCAGTGAACTCGATGAGGGGATGGTTTGTGCAGACGTCGATCAATATATCATCATGCATTCTGCGTGTTTTCTGATGGTGGACAGATTTAACATGGGCAGTGTAAACAGAGCTAGTAGCCTTTACAAGGTTTATACCTGTTAACTATGTCAGGGGTAATAACATTTAAACTTTTTTAAAAAAGGAAAAATATTTTTGATGTATATTTTATTTTCTTACTAAATAACCTGCCCTTTGTTCACGTGTGTTAGTTTTATTAACAAATGTGATTCTGGCTTATACCATACTTGTGTATGCAATTTGTGGCATATTTAACCTGATGCGAGGATGTAAACAATTTTTATTACAGGGTTTCTAAGAAAGTTATTTTTATATGCAAGACATCATTTCTTACTAAACCGAGAATGCTCTATAACTTTGTAATTGACTTTTTCTCGTATCCAATACCGTTTTCGAGATAAGAACGCTAACTTCTTAGTTTGCTGCAAGGGGCGTCGCATCGCTTACAGTATAGTCACTTTATTATACCTAGATATCACGTTTATGACTAAAACTGATGCAGTTTTTAAGTGGTGGTGGAGAGGACTTTAGTGAGCCCCCTGTATAATTCTGCGTTAAATTTATTACCCACTCGTTTTTCTATTCAGCGTACAGTATTCGGCGTAATCACTCGGTGCTCTGACATCATGTTTTAAAAATTTGTTCTGTGCGAAAATTTCTTTAAAAATTGATTTTTTGTTTGTTTGTTTTCTCTCGTAAGTTGAATTAGTTCAAAGTGCACATCTGTACAATTTTATGCTAGCATTTAAATAAGGAAGCTTTATCAGATTCACTAATAAATACGGTCTCAGAGACTGCACGTCCCCTGTTATATTTTACTTTTTCACATCCAATATTACGGGTTAAAAAAGTCATTCACTTCACTCCGAACTTTAATGTTAGCAGATAGTTTAGCCACTCAGTTATAAAAGATTTTGTATCTTCCGAGCATCCGCATTTACAAAAAAGATTAATTCATCTTTGCTTTAGGAGGTTTCGAACTGGTAATTTTTACTCTTTGATTATGGGACAGGGCTAGCGACTGTGTTTATATTCAATGTCCCAGAACTTACCAAAAAAGAAAAAAAAAACTGTAGCGTATTTCTTTTAAAAATATCCTAATATAAGTCGAGAATATTTTTCAAAAAGTGGTAGGAATAGAACAAAAAAAATAGTCCACCAGGACTTATACGTAGACTTTCAGTGTGGCTGTTCGTTTACTAATGATTCTTTCTGAGAAAGAACTTATCAAGTCTTTGATCAATGAAACTTCACGTTATATTTTCCTTGCATTGCTATAGTTTAAACATTATTCGCGCAACAGTACACTAACTCATATTAATACTACTATGAAAATTAATCCCTCAGTTTAAACATTATTTACGCAACAGTACTCTAACTCCTATTAATACTACTATAAAAATTAACTCCACAGAACTCGCGGAAGAAGCTTTTGAAACAATCTGTATAGACTTCCTCCTTTTAAAAAATTGAATTTTGTTCTTACATTTTCTTTAAATTTCTCATATACGTAATTTCATGCCCAAAGTAGATTGTATAATTAGGCTGAAAGGGGTTTGGGCCTATAAAGCTAATTTTTATCCAATTTTCACATTCCGCCCTCCTACCTCCCCCACTCAAGAAAAAAATAACTGGCCTTTTAAATTTATTTATAGTATTTACTTTTGACCTTTAGCTTCTCAGGGGGGAAAAAAGCAGTACTAGTTTATATCATAGCTACTAAAAGGGAGTATTTTAGAATTATTTTCTTATTTTACATTTAGGTTATCAGAAAAAAAAATAGTATTAGTTCACTTCATATCTAAAAAAAGTGAACTATAGAAAAAAACTAAAAATTGCTCAAGATGTAACTTTTTCATCTATGCATGTGAAATTATTTTTGGTGATTACCTTCATTCCTGAAAAAAAAATGAGTATATAGTTAAAAGATTATATATCCTCAATTATTTAAAACAAGTTTAAAACAGACTTCCTAAAAGGAAAAAAAAAACCTCCTTTCTTTCCAGAAAATAAAACTTTTTTGTGAATTAAAATTACCATTCCGAAGTATAACACGCACTTTTAATACTAGAAATGGATCAAAATTTACAGGTACGTGTTATACATTGGTTATAAAAATGAAAGATTAAATATCAAGAAAAAAATTAATCATAAGAACTACGATTTCTAATTTAATGAACATGCTATTTACGGACAAAAAGAGGAATTTCGTTATCTGTTTACATGAAAAGTAATATAGGTATTATGCTTTACAATAATCTTTAATTTATTTTTTGCTATGTATCTCATGGTAGTTTTCTTTGCAACGAAGGCGTTAAACGGCGGATATATCTAAAAATAGAAAAGAAATGAAGTCTGAAAGTTTAGTAGCGTGTTATACACCGGAAAGCATTATACGCCTTAATATACGGTAAATTATTTTTAATAATCAGCTTTAATGAAGAATTTGCGCATGAAGAATTTACAACAGAAAGAATTACTTATGGCTTACACACACACAAATAAATAAATAAAATTTAATAGTAAATCACAATTTTATAAACAGAAACTCAAGAAAATGTATCACACAGTTTTAACTTACCTTGAGTAGCTATATACCTCTTTACTTTGTTGTAGCCCTTTAAAATAAAGTGTATAATTAATTATGAATAATAATTACGCAAAAACATTAAAATTTTCAAATATTTCAATTCACGTTAAGGAATTCGATTTTATAACTTAATTAATTTCATTAAAGATAGCCAAGGTAAAATATTTTTTCCAATTCTACTTTTAATAAAACTTAAAAATCATATATTTTAGATGAAAACTAAGCAATATTTAATTAACAAAAACTGTCCTATTTTACAACTTGCAGTTTTAATTATGATTAAACTTTATGATTTTATTAACCCCTTCAAGGGCGAGGGTTCATTTTTGGACTACCTAATTTTAATCCCTAAAAGCCACACTGGCACCAGAATAACGTAATGAAAAATTTTCTTTTATTAAATACGTGAACAAAAGCTTTTGCTTATTTTGAAATAAATTTGCTTATAAATTCTGGTGTCCTTCACTCATTTTGGTATTTTGCAAATAGAAGTACCTTGCCCCTGAAAGGGTTAAATATAATTCTTCATTGAAGGTAGTTGTCAAAAAGTTTTTAATTTTAAACAAAGACTTCTATCTCCACGTGTGCTTTGCGCATGTCGGTACTCGCTTTAAATTGGTAGGTGTAGTGCCATCTATGAGAAAATTTAAGAACTATTTTTTATTAGTTTACAAAAATTTCGCTTATGAGATGAATTTTCGTCCAGACTGCATTCTCGGCCGCCAATGAGTTGTTTCTTTTAGACTCTCAGTCAGTAACACACCTGGAATAAGAACGTAACTAATAAGTGTTAAATGTTACCCGCGATGCAATTTGTGTTTAATGTATTATGTGTTTAATATTTAAAAAAAAAAAAAAAAAAAAAAAAAAAAAAAAAAAAAAAGAAAGAAGAAGAAGGCCTAGGACATTCTATCGCCACAAAAAATAATAAAAGCAGGTTATGTCTAATGTCCATATGTGGTGAGCGGTAGACGCACAGTATCAGCTGGCCATGGCCCGCAACAGAAGAATTGCACTTCACCGCCGGCCGAGCA
This sequence comes from Maratus speciosus, assembly GCA_963932465.1. Taxonomy (NCBI): domain Eukaryota; kingdom Metazoa; phylum Arthropoda; class Arachnida; order Araneae; family Salticidae; genus Maratus; species Maratus speciosus. Next base: position 443,693,561 of record OZ010790.1, on the reverse strand, counting down.
AGCTGTGCACAATTGCAAATCAAAAAGCATCAAAAAGTCTCTGTCACCACATTGTCCGTCCATGTATAAGTGTTCTGCAAAAAAAAAAAAAAAAAAAAAAAAAAAAAAAAAAAAAAATATATATATATATATATATATATATATATATATGGTAATTATTTTTATTATTATGCCTCTATTCTTTTTAATATTGATCTATTTTCACTTTGTGTTATAAAATTTATCGGTTTAGTGTGTTTGAATGTCCCACATTCATACTTTTTAGATTTTTATGGATGTATGAAAATAATCCACACACTATATTTGAGATTTTTAGGTAATGGGAATTTAAGTATCTGATAATCTTCTATATACTTCCATATGTTTTTTATTTCCTGTTCATTTTATAATTATCTTATATATAATAGTTATTATTAACGATTTTTATATTATTTTTAATATTTATTTATATTAATTATTATTGAATTTATTTTATTTTATAGCATATAGCTATATGCTATATATTATCAATGTTATAGAATTATTTAAATTCTTAGTGTAGTTTAAATGAGTAAGATAATAGAATATTTTGAATACTTAAAAAAAAAATTATTAACAATAGTTTTTTAAAAATATATAGTGTAGTTTGTATTAGGTTTGTAATTATCTATATATAAGGATTTGTTTGGTTTTGCTGTTGATAAATTTTTTACATTCAAAGGCTTTCAATTGTTCATCTTGTGACATTTGAATAATAAAAATACTACTAGATGGCAGCACCAAAATTTGTCTTTTGACGATAAGTTATAAATTTTGTCTTTTGCAGCTCCTTTTCAGTTATAATTTCCTACACCAGGTGAATTTTTTAGCTAAATTTTGACGATATTGTTAAATAGTAATTAATTAATTTAATAGTGCATTTTAATTATTTTAAATAATGTAATTACTTTCTATTTATTTTATTTTATATTTTATTAATTGTATTTATCATGGTATTTCAAAATGTATTAACTGCATCATTTGGTATCAATTACTGTGATTTCTTAACTGTTTTATTCACCTTAATCTTTACGATATTATGGTAGCCATGTGCGAGTGGATATATTGAAAAATACTGAAATATTAATCGGTATGTTGTGTATTATTTCTATTTTATATCCTATAAATTTTTAAACTGGTTTTATTCATTTTTCCATTTCATATTATTTGTTTCTATTCTGTTTTCATTTTTAATCTTTTCACTTGATTATAATGGTTGTTCGGGCACAGAGAAAAATAATTTTTAGCTTTAGTTTTTTTCTCACAGAAAACAACCATATTGCTTATATTATTGAATTCTGTGCCATTGAAAACGTAATTCAATATATAAGCTTTTCCATTATTTGTCCGTGTCCACTTTCTTCTTTTTTCTTCCATAATAATTCTTATAATAAATTATTTGACACTTTTTTTATACTCACAGCTTTAATTCATAATATTACGGTTTTTGATGGTGGTAGGTTATGTTTAATTAATGGTTATATATATATATATATATATATATATATATATACAAGAAGCCAACCAGCCCTGAAGAGCGGAAGAAGAAGGCAGAAGACCACAAGAGGCTAAGTATAAGTTAATTAATATCAGTTAATAAATAATAGTTACTAAGTTAAACTATAATAGGGACTAGGCTAGATAATGGGGAGAACATTAACTGCTAAAAGGGTGATAAGTTATAGCTTAGTTGTAAGTCTTGAGTTAATAGTTAAAAGTTGTAATTTTAGCATTCAGTTTCTCCAGCTTCTCTGCATCGCGGCCCCATCCCACTTAAATTCAAGACGCGCTACTCATTTGAGTCTTTTTTTTTCTGGGTGCCACGATGCACATCACAGTTAAGCGTAGTTCTCCTCAATGGGTAAAATCAACTAGCAGTTTAAAGCAAAAAAGCCAACACATAATAAAAGTATCAAGGTCAAATATTAAGTCTCATGATAAATACCAAGTTAAGTTGGTAAGAGTAGTTAGAATGACGATACAGTATTAATATTTCTAATTGATTATTAAGTATTAAGATTAAGTAAGTTGATTATTAAATAGTAAGATTAATAAGTATAACAGTTTAGTTTATTTAATGTAGTAATTGTATTAATAAATATGTCATGTCTAACAAACCATTCTCTTCCAGCTTCCCCCCAAGCCCCCCCGGGCGGCCGGCCAGGCCGACCACTCGGGGTAGCATTCTCCCCCCCCCCCCACTTTTTTTTTCTTTTTTTTTGACAGTTCGCCTCTTTATTAGGTGCAATAGGACTCTGTCCGCACGAGCTACCGGACCCGCTCCAATGGGGCAGCCCATGGAGCCAGTTTTTCCCCGATGGGGTATGGTAGAAAGGCGTAGTCTCATGACCCTCGCAACGTTAAGTTTACCTAACAATTCGCCCCCCACCCCAAAAAAATATAACACATGGTGCAATTTATCTATCTACGGAGCCCCACTCTTTGTTTTCTCTAACCCCCCTCCCCCCATGCTAAAAAATTTATCATTTTCAGTTGACAAGTATGCATCAACAATTAGGCTTCAAAAATTCCAAGCAATCCCAATTAGATCGGGCAGCGGTGGCCAAGCTGGTAGAACAATATACTCGTAGCCGTTGATCACAGGACCCAGCCTAACTGCCGGCTAAATTTCCGTCATGTACGCTAATGGCGCCTGGTGTATGTAAAATCCGTCGTGGGTGCAAAGTCCTCCAAGTTACCTGTGAATTATACCTCAGGAGGTGCCTTGCCAGGTGAAGGTCTCGTCATCTGATCAAGGTTCTAAATTACGAGACCAACTTGAGTAGCAATCTGCAGGTGCCAATCAACAGGATATAACGTTAAGTAACCGGTAAAACAAAGTAAACACAAACGAGCAGTAGGCATTGCAGATAGGATGACGATCGAGGCATTGATGTCAGGTTTATTACCGTCTCCCTTTGCAGCGATTCGTCTGCCTTGCATTTCGGCCCAAAATTATCCCTTCAGCGGTAAATCTTAGCTTTTCGGCCATTTCAATTTTTTATTTCCCTCAAAATTGCCCCCTTCTACAGCTAAGAAGTTTACCACCTTTTAGGCATAAAAAATAATCCAGCCCTTTTCCAACTGGCATGGCAAGTACGTGGTGTGCGGCAACAATCATAGTTTTGCAAAGTGCAATAAACAACCTAGACTCAGCAACTTGGCTTAGTATAGTAGGCCCGGGTGCTTGCTGGTGTGGTCCGCCGCCTGCGGCGATCTGGCGTATGTACTCTCAATGCATCGCCCTGCTTTCCAGGCAATTACAAACCCGTTCAGCTGGGTTAACCCCGGTAGGTAGGGGCCTGGTCAGTAGTCTCCGAGTTGTTTCTTTTAATAAATTTTAAAATGTGTCAAGGACTTTTGGCCTACCATGTAGTGTATGATTCTAAATAAAATTTACTATGCTAATGTGCAGAAAAAATTTACTTAAAAATGGAAACCAAAAAAGTTTACGTAAACCGAAACAAGAGGTTTACCTCAATTAAATAATGACGAACGAAAGTTTACATGCTCTTTCGCTAATAGACTGACTTACACTTATTTCACTGTTAAAACATGAATGCTTACTGCACAATTTTCTTTAGACATGACGGATTTACCTTGACCGCGAAATAAATTCAGGCGTGTTTAACCCTTATTGGTCCTATCCTATATCACTTCTCACGTGACATTGGGACCAGCATCTCTAACAGGAATTTTATTCGGTTGGCACTACTTTTTTTTTTTTTTTTTTTTTTTTAAGAGACACTTTTACTTCTACTTTGACAACATGTGCAAAAGAAATGTACGATAAAAATTATTTATAAATATAGTGATGCGAATAGAATATAAAAATAGAATCACGTATAAAAAGCTATCGTCCGATAAGGGTTACCCTATTGCGTAAGTTGTTATAAATAGGGTTATAAGGTTTAAGCTTTTACCACTTTCCAATATTGTTGAAAAGTGCTTATGAATTCAGTTTGTCTGGCTGTCTGTCATCTGTCCCTGTGCTCCATTTTACTTAAATATAATCGGATTGACATGTAATTGATATATGTTATTCTTTCCTGTTCATAATAAATAATTTTACTCTATACCAGGGTTTTTCAAACTTTCAGACTGGTGTTTCACTAAATCGAAATTCAAAATTTTGTCATACCCTAGTTATTAAAGATAATGATGATATTTAAAATGGCGTTACTGCACCACTAAATTAATACTCCGATTATTTTTTTCTTCTGATATTTAAATAATCAGTAACACCATAATTATATTAAATGTGACATAATTATATGAAACATAAGTTTCATTCAATATATATTCAGAAAAAATGTATACAAAATTTAAATGAGACGGATTTCAGAAAAGTTGTGCTGAATATTTTATGATTATTTATTAATGGTAAGTTTTGCGAAATCCACAGTACGTGTGTTTTATTGGCATAATACTGAGGTGCGATAGCCATTGTAGCCCGACGGTTAGGGAGTCTCTAAAACTAAAATAGTGCATATATAATTTTAATTAATTTTTCAATTAATTTTTAGCAGTTAAATTACGCTCGAAATTATTGAATATTTAATGCGTGAAATTTAATTGAATATTTAATAAATGAATTTTTAATACGTGTTTTCAGCAGTGAAATTTCACTGCTGAAAATTAATTGAAAAATTAATTAAAATTATATATGTGTTTACCGATGCTGGGTTTATTTGTGTGTCATGTTTCACCGCAGGATTGTGTGCTCGTGAAGACTCTTCCATCTTGTGCTGCAATTGCAGCCTTGCGAACATATGTAAGTGAGAGATGCCAAGCTGGGTATCGTCCTCGTAGCTTAAATGATAGAGCACTTGGAGCGTTATTCCAAGGGTTCCAGTTCGATACTTGGCTTGGACATTTTTCACTCGGTTGGTTCTACGCTTAGTTAGCAATGTGATAAATCACCTATTAAATATAAAATAGTGCAGTTTTCAGTCCTATAATTGTTTTCTGTGTAACCTTTGTTTATCTGTATCTGAATGTTCACATGGTAGAACTGGCGCGTGTAAGCATAGTTTTGGAAACTTTGCTCTATATCAATATGATATACTTAATTAGACTGACATGATATATTTTGAAAATTATATTCATAAGTTATGTATAAGAATAAATTTCATAAAAAAGCGGAACTGCGTAAAATACTCACATGAATATAAGTTGCATGGATATAGTGGGAAAATAGATCATCATTCACGGTATCTAAAATAACTCTGCTATGGTCATCTGAAATGTACAATCACTTTTATTAAAAGAGAGACTGTTAAGAGTAAGAAAAGTATTTGTAATGTGCATAAAATGCGTTTTACATTAAATAAATTTATGAAAAACGTATGAAAGAATTTAAAAATAGAGACAATTCAAATGCGGATAGTTAATGAAAAAAAAAAAACAAATAAAGAGAGGAAACCTGTTAAAAATTAAATTAGGGGAAATACTTGTATTACAGTACCCTAAAATCGGAAACAAAATAATCGTTTCGAACAGAAAATAACCGAGGTCTTCATCAGTTTATCAAAAATATGTCAAGTCAGATTGCGTGTGTTTTTATTATTCTGCTGAAGAACTTGGAATTTTTTTTACTCTGATTACATTATCGTAATGAATTCAATGCAACTTGTTACCACATTTTGGTTTGCTTGATGAAGGACTGTGTTATTTGTCAGACCGACTATCATTTTGACAATAGTTGTACGTGCTTTAATGAATTGAGTTTCGCACAAATTGTAGCCACTTATTTTTTGTTAACTTGATGAAGAACTGTGTTATTTCGATTGTCGTTTTACGGTCATCCCGTACAAACCGAGGAAAAATTTAAAAGAAAGTCGTGCCACATAATAACAGATTTTAATCAAATTCAGTGCGTAGATTCAATACATATACAAATAGAGTTATGCAAAATATCTTGATGTAAAATAAAATGTTTTGGAGCTTCTGGACATTTAAAAAAACTTGTGACATAGTACAGCATGTATGCAATTGCTCAAAGTGGCAAGTTTGTCCGCTACAAATTGGTCTGTCCATTCAGCTTAACCATAACTACAGATCAAGATACCTTATTAACATTCTTCACAATCTTGGGTTTTGTTCATCCCACTCAGAAGTAACAAGATTCGAAAAAAAAGACAGCTTCAATATCAGGGGGTTCCGCTTCTTTGAGTTTTGTTGAAAACACCACATTCTTCTAGTAGCAGATAATGTCGATCACAATATTTGCACCCTGGACGGGAATAATGCCTTTCATGGTATGGCTATGATTGCTGTAGTAACTCCAAAGTGCAACATCTATTCTACTGTCAATACGCGTGATAATGGTGATATTGATATTAAGAACATAACCAAAGTTGATATTGCAGAATATAGACATGCGAAAATAATCATGAAGAAGATCTTATTCTGTAAACTTCCAATACTACTGATTGCTTCGCTAAATAGACTCAGTCTTTTGTGACAAATCTCAGCATCCAAAAGACAGGGTCCAAATTCGTCAGGGGCTATACAATTAATTCATTCCAAATCAGAAGTTTCACATCCAAGGGAATCATCTATCCCATTTCTTCCTATCATTGATATGGCAGCCGCAGACATGACTGGTACTTTTTCGACACTAATATACCTTAACAAACTAGCATACGATCATAACATCCCATCTGTAGTTACTTTTGATCAGCCTTTATTTTGGAAAACCTCCCAAATCATTAACGGACAAACAAACTTTCAAGATATTATTTTAATGCTAGGAACATTTCATACTCTAATGAATATTATAGGGGCAATCGGAATTCTCATGCATGGTTCAGGGTTATTTGGAGTGCTTGAGGAAATCTATGGATCAAATACTGTGGTACAAATGATGACTGGGAAAGCTAACTAGGGCAATACGAGGACATATGCTCGTAGACATATGCTCTTAGTTGCCTACTAGTTTCAGAGATTTTTCCTCGCAATGAACATGGTGATCACACTTGTCATCTGTTCGAGAATATTATGACCGGCCAAAAACAAATGAAAGACTTTGAACTGTGTGACGCGGTATCTCAGATTGATATCGCTTTGGAGACGAGAAAGTCACTTCCAATCTACTTTGAGAACAAGTAAACTCTGGTTAGAATATCAGAAAATAACCAGTGTTGTAAGAACATTAATAACAGAAGACTGAATTGGCTCTTGGGAATTGCACTTGTGTGCTATGCTGGAGATTCTCCCCATAATAGAAGCAGCAGGACATGTTAATTATCTGAAGTCACTATATCTGCACTTACAGAAAATGTTTAATCTGCCATTTGAAAACGCAAAGGTGCACAAAATGTTTGTAGAAGGTAAATCCTCAGCATTTCTCAAACTGATGAAGGAGACAGAGCTCCGTTCTATCTCAAAAATACTTAGTTCAAATTCATGTTTACATCAGATATCGCTGAGGCTGGGAGAAAAACAATGCTTCTGATTTATGACCGCAAGATACTGGAATCCACAGACAATCTACGTCACCAAATGTTGGTAGGAGAGGTAACTACAGGAAAATCATTTATTAGTCCTGAACGTTTGCCTCCGACCGATTCTTCTACAAAATGTCATAGCTATCGCACGCACTTACAAATAAATATATGGAAAGCTACTAAAGAAAGAACCAGACCAGAAGAATGGTGTCGGTATGTTAAAAGTAACACATACTACCCAATACTCTGCGACTTACCACCATCTCCACATTATCTACTTCCTATGATTGGATGTTCTTGCAAGACAAACTATGCTACTTTACGATGCGGATGCACGCATGATGGATTGCTCTTTTCTACAGTTTGTGGGATGTGCCAAGTCAATGGCTGTAGCAACAACTACCTAACTTCTAACTATGAATATGATGGAAGTGATGAAAATTATTGATACAAGTTTTTTTTTTCACTGGGACATTTCTGTAAAAATGAACTTAAACAGTAATTTGTAAGGGATAGTAGAGTTTTGTGTACTATTTAACGTTTTTGACTATACTTTAAAGTTAAGTTGTCAAAATAAACAATATATTTCCATAAGCGATATATATTCTTTGCCTTAGTTCCAGAAAATCCCCTCCGCCGTTTTGAAATCGGTATATAGGGGTGTTCCCGTGCTCAGAATTTGTCTGAGTTTTAGTATGTTATTAAGCAGTAGTTCTTGATTAAAAAACTCTGTAAAAAGCTTCTATTACAATTTTGTCTATGTTCATTCACAAAATGTCTGGATTATAAGTTTTAATACTTAAATAAACAATCCTGAAATCTATTATTTTGTACTTACTCATAAATAAATATTATCTACCTATATGTTGATTTTCATTAAAATCTGTGACATGTCAGCCAGATCTGATTTGCTTAGTTTGTATGGAATGACTCTTTGCTTTATATTTTATAGCATCCTAAACGTCATCTGTTTATTTATTAATAATTTATAGAGTTATTAATTAATTAACTCTATCTCATGAATACACACAAGACAGAAAAAAGTAAGCACTTTTTCTCCATACTTGTTATAGCTTAAGGATTTTTGTAAACTTGGATGGCAAATTTGTATTTTTTATGCATATATTACTGAGATTTAGTTAAAAAAGAACTAATTGAACTTACTCTATGATTTAGCAAACACAGCGAAAAGAAAAAAATATACGTACATGGCAAAATATTTCCATATCGGTTCTTTGGTTTGTTTTCTCCTAATTTTGCAATGTTGCAAGGATAAATTTGACCTGTAGGGACGCTCTAGAAGAAAGAAAGTATAACTTTGAATTTTTTTTAAATTTTATTTTGTAGAAAAGTAAATTGAATCACTGATTTTAAAAACTATTATTTAAAAAACTATTATTACGAATATTTAAGCGTTAAGATGCAGTTGAAAATGGTTTAAGTCTGTTTTCATAAATAGAATTAATACAAATTTGCTTAATATCTTTATATATGTATATTTATGGGCTACTAATTCCCATTGTCTCCAAAGAAGTCCCATTAGTCTAAAGGTTTTTTTAGTTGTTTTTAAATTTTAATTCTTAAAAAATAAATACCTGATAAACGAGAAATGTACGTGGCCTGTATGCAAAGTATCCAACTTTTGTCCGAAAAAAATATATAAGTTACCTGACGGGAGTGGAACCATAATACGCTACAATGTAGGCCCCTTGCAACTCCACACACTTAGCCTTTCGTTCCTTCCACTACCAAAATGGAAGGCTTTTTTTGGAATGGTGTTCAACTCCATCGTTGCGTTCTGTATATTTCATCGCTACTCTCAAAACGGGATACTTTCAATGGCGCCTTTAATTTCGGAAACAACCAGAAGTCGCAAGGAGCCATGTCTGGAGAGTAGGGAGTTTGAGGAACGACTGGAATTCCATGCTTCGTCACGAAAGCCTGAATCAGGTGCGATGAATGAGGTGGAGTATTGATTAATCTTACGAAACCTGATGAACCTTACGAATTGTTTCGCTTTGGGAATCACCAAGCTTTGACAAAATTTGATGCAGCACCTTTGTTCCACCCGTTCAGACATCTTGTGAGAAATCAAAATCCGACGAACACGTATGAAATCACCTCACTCGGCGGCCAGCAAACAACGACTGGATCATTGGACCGCATTGAAAAAAAATCAAGCATAAGCATTAAGCTCTCTCCTTCGAATGAGCACCAGTTTCGAAGTCTTAGAATCACTACTGCGAGTGGGAAAAATCAAGGTCGGATACTTATCAGACAGACCTCGTATTTAAAGATTTAAGAAATATGGTGAGTGCAGAAATTTCTTTAAATATATAACTTTCAGAGTTTTTATTGATTCCTGCAAAATCTTAACTTTTGGACGTATGTAGTTTTGAAATTACTGATTTAATTGTTTTCATGATCAATTTAATTTCAAACATGGAAATAAATATCTGCTAAATACAGTGGTAAAATAATTCACACTGAAGGATACACTGAATGCATTTCTGCATAACAAGTATAAGCGATGGATAAAATACTATTTTCATAAGTATTGAAACGTATATATGATTTGAATTAACATGAATTCTTACAACTATGCTTTAATTTCTCATGACATTATAAAAAAAAAAATTCTAAAATCAGAAAAAATACTTAAAATAAAAATTTTACTAGTTAACACACGAATTTTATTCACATATAGTCCTCAGATAGTACTAATACAGCTTATAATTTGAAGATAGAGAAAGGACGATGAAAAATGTATATGATTTAACGTACATGATTACGTATATGATTTGAATTAAAATAAATTCTTCCAATCATGCTTTATTTTCTCACGACATCATTTAAAAAAATCAATAACAACAACAAAAAAAAAAAATCATCAGAAAAATACTAAAAATAAAAGAAATACTAGTTAACACATGAATTATATTTACAAATAGCCGTCAAATAGTACTAGTACACTTTATAATTTGAAGATAAATGAAGAAAGATGAAATGTATATGATTTAATGTTCATGATCACGTAATCATTTGAATTAATATAAATTTTTACAATCATGCTTTATTTTCCCACGACATCATTTAAGAACATCAATAAGTGAATAATAATTATATCAACATCAGAAAATACTAAGACAAAAAATTTTACTATTTAACTCAGGAACTTTATGTACAAATAGTTTTCAAATAGTACACGTAAGCCGTATAATTTGAAAATAAAGGAAGGACGATGTAAATTATTCCAGTTATGCATTTTTTATAGAAAGTCCCAATAGAAAGTAGATATAACTATAGAAATTTTTATAAGCCTTAAACTGAATTTTAATTTAGAGAAAGCTATAGATTTCTTTTTTGTTTGTGTAGAAACTAACAGAAATTATACAGTACATAACAGAAAAAATGAATTAAAACAATTACCATGAATTCCTTTCGTATTTTAGCATTTGGGAGATTTTGTTTCACGTAATCTAGAAGTTCTCCGATGGGTACAACATTTGAAATCTCTTCGCACATTGATTCTGTCTCAATGATGTCCATTTCATCAAGAGCCTCGTTGCAAGATGCAAATTCGCTTTCCACTATTCAAAAAGCAAATTTTTAAATACAAATTAATAAAACCAGGGGATCTAGCCCTGGCTTAACGGGTTACATAACATAACGTCCGGTGCACAGAACAATTTAAAAACTTTTATTAATTCAAAACTCTAACAGATAATTTACATAAAAAATATTTTTTAGAATGCCCACTAGCAACAACTAAAAACGTTTTAATATGAAAAAAAAATCAATTATGTATTTAAATGAAATTTTAAAATGTATTATAAACGGTACTTTAGTATTATCCACATATCAGTATTTAATAGACAAAGGAATCGCGAAAGATTTTACTCTTTATAGTAGACTTTTTGATTCTGATTCCATTGTTTAAGTGCATAATTCGATTGAATACCTGTTAAACTTTTATTTTATTTATTTTCTAGGTCACGTTTTGTTTTTGTTCTGGAATATTATTCGGAAACGAATCCTGAATTGTTTTTATATTGTTTTAAGTAAAAACAGTCTAATCGTCCGTAGTCGGGTTGCACACCAGTTGGCATATTTTAGAGAATTCAACTTCCATTTTTTATGGCATCCTTATTAAAATAATTTAATTATCTACCGGCAACACTGATGTTTTATGCTGTTATTTCACATGCAGCTCTGTTACAGAAGATTAACTTGCAACAATGCTAAACATTTTTCTTTCGTATTTGTTGATAGTAAAGAGCTTCAAAGTTTGCCAGTGGCTAATGCGAAAGCAAACAACTAACATTTTTAAAACTTATAAACCAAATATTATAAAATTAATAAAAAGACTGTTTCCGGATATCGTTTTTAAAGCGAATTTTCACTTGCCCAAACGTACAAGCGATAAATTAAATGGAGCGATAGAAAATATGATAATCCTCTGTGCTGGCATGAACAATATAAAAGTGCCAAGTGTGCGCAACTTGGGGGTAGGGATATAAGAGAAGTTTAAAAGCTATCCAATGATATGTTAAACGAGAGAGTTTGGAGAAACGAAAAATGTGCCCCTCCCAGGGGGCAACTAAGCAACTAATAAATGGGGGAGGGGGGAACCAAAGGCATAAAACGCTTGGTGATGTCAAAATTAAAGTTTTTCAAAATGGGGCCATTATATGATCGGACAAGAATTAAACATTTTAAAATTTGCATGTAGGAAAAAATTGATAGTATCGATGAAATCGAGTTAGCTATAGTATCGATAAAAAGTATCGACATCACCCATCATCAGTCTGGCATGCCCGTCCTGCAGTAGGTGATCAGGGAGATGGCTGAAGTGTTCCATTTCGAAACAAAAATTCGGTTCCGTGCACTAGAAATTGAGAAATTCTTCACAATAAATCAAAAATGTATGCTTTAGTTCACGAGTTGTAATTTTCCCACTGAGGTAAAAAAATGTCCAGATCAGGATTTGAGCAAGAGACCTTTTGCTTAAGCTGCCAACGCTGTACCAACGAAGATATCCTGGACAAATCTGGCGGAGAGAATTCGCTCAGATAATCTCATTGATTTGGAAAATTACAACTCGTGGGATTTATTTAACAATGGGGGGGGGGGGTGATTGTGTTGAATTAATAAGGTATAATTATCTCTCCAACGTTTTCTTGAAGTCTCCTGCAATTTTTTCTGTTGAGCTGTTTCAAACAATAGACTAGATATCATTATCAAAAGGTTTCTCGTGTGAATTGAGTCTGTCAGAATTGTCCAGGATAGCTGAGCTGACAGAGCGTTGTCAGCTGAAGCCAAAGGTCCCTAGTTCAAATACGGGCTTGGACATTTTTTCACTCAGTTGGGAAATTACAACTGGTGTGATTTATTTACCAATTAGAATAACTGTGTTGAATTAATGAAGTACATGCTTTGAAATTTTACAATTTAAAAATTTACTGAAAATATGTACCAGAAAAAGTACAAAAAATTTCAAAATACATTTTTCATAAACAATTCGAACGCTGCATTTTAAGCATCAATATTGAATCTACCGGGTGTCCCAGAAAGGACTGACTGATTTTTAAATTCAATAACTTCCAAACGGTGACAGATGTTAAAAAAATTCTTGCAGGAGGGTTATGCATAAAGTCAAAAGTTTTTTTACGGTGATTTTCGATTTTAGTTCGAATTACAAACAATAGATGGCGCTGTAAGCAATAGTCGCTAAATACAGGCTCGATTTCTGATCCTTTCTCTTGTTCCATGCTGAAAAAGGAGATGGAAATGTATTATCCGGGCCACGAAGTACCAAAAATCGAGCCTGAATTGAGCCTCTATTGATCGCAGCGCCATCTATTGTTTGTAATTCGAACTAAAATTGAAAATCACTGTAAAAAAACTTTTGACCTTATGCATAACCCTCCTGCAAGAATTTTTTAAATATCTGTCACCGCTAGGAAGTTATTGAATTTTAAAATCAGTCAGTCCTTTTTGGGACACCCGGTAGCTACCTAACTGTGCCTTTGAGCCGGTTAGAAAGAGAGGAAAAGTTTTATAATAAAACATCCAGAATCAGTATTTAATAACATAGGAGCCAACGTTATCGGAACATCGCAACGCTTATACAAGAAAATAGAAATTCTGAAACAATAAAGTAAATACTTTATTCTTTTATTCTAGCTTTATTGAAGGAGCACATCTTCAACTTTCGGCGAGAAGTACACTTTTATCAACACGGTAGCTTCCGAAATATTACTTCCATGGACACCACGATTGGACTTGAAATCGACAGTGACAATATCTGGCGGGTAATTGAAATAAAAAATGTTCTTCAACCCAAACTCCCAGGCCAAAAGCCCTAGAAGCTCATATATTATATTTTCTATATAGTACTATCATTTCAGTAATTACTATCATTATCAGACACTATCAAGTTCAGTAGAACCTCGATTATCCGAAATAATTGGTACCGACCATCCTTCGGAAAATCGAAATTTTCGGATAATCGAAAATGCTTTAATTTTAAGATTAAGGACAAATATATGTGCTATTTCTTATTATGGTAATAAGCGCTTAATAAAAATAAAGAAATAGCAGAATAGAAACAAGAATAAATTAGTCGAATTTTAATTTTGAAATTAAGTACCTTTTACATATTTCACAAGAATTTGGAAAAAAGTGTCGTTTGCCGCAATTTTGATTGTTTGCTTTGCAGCTCTATCACGAGGTTTTTTTTTTTTTTATTAGTTCATCAGTATTACGGTCTTTCTGCTGCTCCAGCCATGCCAAACTTTTTGCAAAACATTCAAAAGCTTTAGAATTGGTAATTTGTTTGTTTTCTTCGCCTACATCGTTGTCCTCTTCTTCGCTTTGATCAATGTCACAGTAAAAAAAAAGCTTTAAAAATGGGTTTTGCACACGGAGAATGTAATAGTAAAAAAAAAAAAAGGGGGGGGGAAGCAAGCTTTAAAAATGGATTTCGGTTAACCGAGAGTTTCGGTTAAAAGAGTTTCGGATAAAAGAGGTTCTACTGTACTATTATTATCAGCAATTACTATCATTTATGGGTCTTTCCACAGAATTGCGACAAATATGTGTTACCGTATGATTTTTCATTTTCTTCATATTTTGAATGTAAAAATCAATGTACAAAATAAGCTGAAATCCAATTGCAAAATAATCCTATCTAAAAAATCTTATCAAAGAGGATCCAAGAGAGCGATTTTGCACATTTTTACGAAATTCAAAGCTTTATCAAATCTTGCATAATATTTGAACTAATAGAGATAAACAAAAAAATTAAGAAGATCTGAAAGCCACACTCTATTCTACCTGATTATGCAAATGTTATGGATTAGATGAAAACTTCACGATTCATGTAATATCACATTATTCTGAATTAAATCATATTAAATTAATCGAGCATATTTTCACAACTGAAAGTGGCTCAGGTGTTGTTCAGTATAAGTCCAAGTCAAGCACAGGATGATTAAAAACTTTGTTAATTCTATTTACACTTATAAATATTTACAGTATTTACAATGAAAACATTTGGATAATATTTCTTTAAAAACATGTCGATCTTTAAGAAAATTTGCGCATTTAAAAAAATATTAAAATATTGTTCAAAATGCTAGATTTTTTTTAATAGAAAAGGTACTAAAGATACGTACCGGGAAAATATAACAGAAAATATTCAATAAAAAAATAAAAATGTCATTACATATGTATGTCCCAGGGCCGTAGCAAGGTCTTCAGAGCCCCCCCCCCCCCAAAGACATTTTTCGCCCCCCCCTCTAAGATTTTAGAGAAATATCTATATTCAATTTGCCACCCAAGTTACATTATATATCAACACTAGCGGAGTTTCGCTGGTTGGATTCTCCAAAACGAACTTCAAATTGAACGAATTTGTAGTTGGGCTGCACTGCTTTCGGCAACGTACACCCATAGGGGCTATGTCCGCTCCGATCTCGAATCATACGAACCTTGAATTATTGTAATTTTTTTATTTCGATCCAGATTAAATTCAAATTTTCAGCATTTCGTTCACGTTTCTACAGGAACAGATTTCATATTCTTACAACGTGAATTTAATCAAAGGACTTGCAAAATTTTACTGAGTATTCTTCCATTTAGGGAAAAAATCGTTGAAAAACGCGAAAGAACGCCAAAAATTGCATAAAAAAATTAGAACTTCATAGAGATCAAACTTTACTTATATTGGGCTAAAAGATTGTAACTGGGTTTATTTTTTTTACGAATATTAAAAAAAACTACCAGAAAAGTGAAAAAAAGCTAAAAATCACATAAAAATTCTCGAAAATTTTAAAAACAGCAGAGGGCAAAATTTGGCAAAACAGTTTGAAACTGAATTCCTTTTACAAATGTTATAAATCGCTAAGTATTGCTCATAAACAAAATAAATAAATAAATAATATGGAAGTCGTTTTCGTATTTTCAATTTTCTCTTTAGTTTGACAATGCCATCCGCGTGGCCCAGACAGATTTTCTTTAAGCAGAAAATATTCACTTATAACATTTTTTTTCCTGCTCGGATTGGTGCCTTTTATTAAATACATATATATATATATATATACAGATTTACTAATAAAAAAAAAAAATACTTTTGGGATGTTGTTTTCATACATTCTGGTTTTCTCCAGTTTAAAATTGTCACCCAAGTTGAAATTTAAGAAGAAAAAAAAAATACCTTCGGATAGAAGGTACCTTTGTTTGGGCAACGAAGACGGGTTTCCTAGTAGATAATAATAAAGACAGATGTTTGTCTGTCCAGAGTTTTTCTTTGTCTGACCAGATGTTTTTCTGTTCAGGACAAAATTTGACGGGAAGGTTACCTGTATGCCTGAAGTTATGCACCTCGAAACAGGTTTTTAAATTTTTTGATTCGAATTTTTTTCATTTAATTTTTTACGCTATTTTTTGTATTTTTTCGAGTTTCGTGCTTTCCCCCCCCCCATTCATAAAAAGGAATTTATTTTCAATCCACCTGTCCATTTTTGCCGAATATAGTAAAGTAGTCTTCTTCGATTTTTAAATATTTCGCAATTTTTTATGCGATTTTTAACTTTTTTTTTCGCGTTCCGACGTGATTTTATGACATTAGTAAAAGGAATCAGGTTTCAGTTTTTTAGCCCGATGTACTAAATTTCGTCCTTTACGATTTTTAGATTTTTCACGAACGTTTTTTTTTTTTTTTTTTTTTTCATTTTTTAAGACCTTTGTGATTAGAAGAGATTTTATCTCACATTTGAAGAAATTTTCGTCTTTAGAAAGGAAAATTTCTAGAAATTTTGATCATTGATTCGCGACTTCTTCGTGTTATGAAGGAAAAAAGTCATGCGTAAAAGTTCAGTTTCTAATAGGGGAAAGTACAATGCAGCAAAGCTGGCGGAACACTCCTGTGATTTGATTTGACAAAAATGCATCTTTATATTTAGTAAGGATGTTAGGTAATTTTTACGTTAGATTAGTGAGTTTTGTATATTTTCGCGGAAAATGAGCAAATCAAATCAAAGCTTTTTTTTTTGTGTGTGTGTGTGTGTGTGTTTGAACAAAAGAAAAAGTTACAGAATAAATCCTTCACTTCACTGATTTTTAAGAGAGGGTGTGTAAAAGGAACCCAGTTTCAATCTTTTATCCCAATGTAGTAAAAATTTTGTCATCTGCGGCACGGATTTTTGACATCCCTAAAAGGGATCAGGTTTCAGTCTTTTAGCTCAATATAGAAAATATATCCATAGAAATTTCTGAATTTTTTACGAACATTTTATGTGATTTTTAGCGTATTTTTGTCTTTCACGGCGATTTTTTAACATTCCAGTTTCAATCTTTTGGCTCGATATAATCAATTTTCTCTCAGCGATTTTTGAATTTTTGTCCAATTTTTTATGAGATTTTTACACTTTTTTTTTCGCGTTTTGCGGAGTTTTTTTGACATTTTTTTTTTTCTGAAACCGAAGAATTATACAGTAGACTTTGCTGCTGTCATAATTAAGCTGAAGTGGAAAAATAACAACTCCAAAAAATAGGTTCTTTTTTTAAAAAAAGCAATCATCGAAGCGGGCGAAGCTCTGCTAGCAGATTAAATAAATACACAATATAATTTATGTATAGTTAACATAAGTAATTTATCGAGACAAGAGAAATGAAATGTTAAAAACGAAACAGGTCGAACATAAGGGGGTAGGCGGCATATGCAATACACATAGATGCCAGCTTATTGGGGTCTCCAACGAGATTAAGAAGCATATATTTTTTGAACATTTGAAAAAAAAAAATGAGGCTTAAATGTTTTGAATCTTGAGTTCCGAATTTTGCTCACTTTCAAGAGCGGCTCCCAAAAAGAAAATTTATAAAGTATTTGGAGCCTGCAAAATTTTTTTCATCTGGGTACCTTTAAAAAGAATGGTAGCTATAGAAAAAAAGGGCATGTCTGTTTTGGTTAAAAGAAGTAATAGTATTAAGAAAGTTTTCAACCTTATTGGGGCCCCGAACGAGATTAAAAAGCATATTTTTAAAACATTTGAATAATAAAAATTGGGCCTAAAAATTTTGAATCTTGAGTTCCAACTTTTCCTCACTTCTATAGGGGCCCTCAAAAAAGTCAATCAAAAAAGTATTTAGAGCCTGCAAATTTTCTTTCATCTATGCACCTTTAAAAAGAATCGTGACTATACAAAGAAAGCACATTTGCTTGAAAGAAGTAATAGTATTAAGGAAGTTTTGAAACTTATTGAGGCCCCCAACGAGATTAAAAAGCATATTTTTAAAACATTTGAATAAAAAGATGGGGCTTAAAAGTTTTGAATCTTGGGCTCCAACTTTTCCTCACGTTTATAGGGGGCCTTAAAAAAGACAATTCAAAAAGAATTTAGAGCCTGCAAAATTTCTTTCATCTGGGAACCTTTAAAGAGAATGCTGGCTACAGAAAGAAAGTGCATATCTGTTTCGGTCAAAAGAAGTAATAGTATTAAGAAAGCTTTGAACCTTATTGGGGCCCCCAACAAGATTAAAAAGCCTATTTTAAAAACATTTGAATAAAAAGATGGGGCCTAAAAGTTTTGAATCTTTGGCTCCAACTTTTCCTCACGTTTATAGGGGGCCCTAAAAAAGGCAATTCAAAAAGAATTTAGAGCCTGCAAAATTTCTTTCATCTAAGAACCTTTAAAGAGAATACTGGCTATAGAAAGAAAGCGCATATCTGTTTTGGTCAAAAGAAGTAATAGTATTAAGGAAGCTTTAAACCTTATTGGGGCCCCCAACGAGATTAAAAAGCATATTTTTAAAACATTTGAATAAAAAGAAGGGGCCTAAAAGTTTTGAATCTTGAGTTGCAACTTTTTCTCACTTTTATTGGGGGCCCCCAAAAAGACAATTTAAAAAGTATTAAGAGCGTGTAAAATTTCTTTCATCTGGGCACCTTTAAAAAGAATAATGACTATAGAAAGGAAGCACATTTGGTTGAAGGAAGTAATAGTATAACGAAGTTTTGAAACTTATTGGGTCCCTCAGTGAGATTAAAAAGCATTTTTTAAAAATTTGAATAAAAAAAGGGCTTAAAAGTTTTGAATCTTGGGCTTCAACCTTTCTGCACTTTTATAGGGGGCCCTAAAAAAGACAGTTCAAGAAGAATTTACAGCCTGCAAAATTTCTTTCATCTGGGCCCCTTTAAAAAGAATTGTTGTTGTAGAAAAAAGTTATATCTGTTTTGGTTGGAGGAAGTAATAGTAATAAAGAAGTTTTGAATCATTGGTTTCACCTTTTTCGCCCATTAATTGGCGCACCCCAAAAATACTAAAATGCCATTTTATTTTTTAAGTAGAACTTACAGCCTTCAAAAACTTTTATAAAGAATGGTGGATATAGAAGAAAAGGACATATTTGTTCTCTATTTCTAAATCTGATCAAGATCTTTGACAAAAAAAAAAAAATTAAAAAAATTAAAAAAAAAAACATTTGGCTGAAAGGTACAATAGCTCACTACTGGGCCCCTGACTTTGCTCAGGCCCTCCCCAAATGGGGGGTATGGGGGACGGTCGCTACGGCCCTGGTATGTCCAAACCCGTTTAAGTAATCGAGCTGCTTAACTGTGCCTTTGAGTCCGTTAAAAAGGCCAAATTATTATGAAATATACTGTCCATTTCATGACATTAGACGCTGTTCAGAATTTAATTTACATTTACATGACCTAGGTTTATCATATAAGTTAGAAAAATTGATAGACGATTTGCACAGATCTAGGATTTACAGCAGAGAGTTTATGCTCGATTCATTACTAACAATGATCGGAAGAAATATGCCTGTATACAAACTGAATAATCCACGTTTCTGAAATTCGATAACTGTGCCAGCAAGATTATGTCGGACGAATTCGAAGAATTCAGTTGATACATTTTATAAGGAAGTCAGAAACAGTTATAGAAATACAGTATAACTTCAAAAATCCGGCATTATCGGGACTGAGACTATGCCGAATTTTTGAAAATTCCGGATTTTTGAAGGAACGTCGAAAGTAGTAACTAGGGTTATCAAAATATTACTATATTCTTAATGGTGCCTTTAACTATAATTTAAATCATTATTAAGTGATAATTATGTACGAAAAAGAGAAAATTTAAATATAAACTTAGATTATTTGGCATTTTCTATGTTATAGAAAAAAAAACCCCGAATAAACAGTGAAATTATTTCTTCTCGTGTAATTTCGGAAACATGGATGTCACTTTTGTTTGCTTCAATTTTTTTGGTCGTTCTTTAACAAGTTTTTCTTGTATTTTATACAAATGAAGAATCCCTATTTCGGAATACAGTCTTGTTCTCTAAAGCAGATATTAATTCTGCAGTCAAATTTATGCATTTTTCTAGTAACACTTTTTCCTTGGCCTGTTGTTCCTTCTCGTCTTGAGCTGCTACTAGCGTTATCGACGGTTCTATTTAGCACAGCTTCAAAAGAGAGACTCCAAAACACTTCTCCCAAAGAACTTGTGTACTAGTCTCCACGCCGTTTCTGAGAAACGATGCAGCTCCTAAAATATTTGTACAGAAAATAATAGCCTCTGACAAATGAAAAAAATGTCAAATATTTTTTTTGCATTTTTACTTTCGATCTTGAAGTTTTTAATTCATAAACAATTGCTATTTTTCTTCTACCAGAACTTGAAAGTGTAAAAGAAAAAGAAGGCAAAAAGATGGTTTTGATGCCGGATTTTTGAAGTCCCACTTAGTGATGGGCGATAACGAGATGTTTTTCTCGATTTTCTCGATTGTATGGACATCTCGATACTTTTCGATTGTGTAAATTTTTTCTCGATGACTCCAGTTTGCCAATTGCTTTTATACATCATATATTATATACGTCATACATTTATCAAGAATCGTCTGCGGGTGAACTGGAATGAGTCGGCGTTAATAAAGAGTAGGTGACTTCGCCCGCTAGTGGGCTCCTCCTTTAATCGGGGCCCCTAAGTTATACGTAATCTTGTAATATGAAATCACGAACAGGTTACTAGCTATATACGACACCGTATAGCAGGCGTGGTGTGCACGCACTACAAAATCTTGTAAAAAAATATAATCTCGAAACGAACGAACCTCGGACCAGATATCTTGGGGGAGGGGTCAAAGTGAGCGGAGGGGCACAGTAGCTGCATAATATGAATAAGTCGTCACAGGTCTTTAGGCCTTTCGAACCATATGCCACATGAGTGGTCTGGATCTGAATTTATAAAAATGCCCTTCCCGTGGGGGCAAAGAGGGGGGAGGGGTGCGGGAGATGGATAACATGAGTAAGTGGTCATGTGCCTTTCCAACAATGTCACATGAGGGGTCTCGGCTAAATTTAGAAAAGTGTCCCCCGTGGGGGGAAAAGTGGGGGCGGTTACCGGAAGTGCAGAACATCAATAAGTAGTCACAGACCTTACCAATAATATCTCACATGTGGGGTCTTGGCTAAATTTGAAAAAAGTGTCTCCCGGGGGGGGGGCAAAGTGGGGGGACGGACACCGGAGGAGCATAACATCAATAAGTAGTCACAAACCTTTCCAACGATATCTCACTTGTGGGGTCTTGGCTATATTTTTGGAAAAGTGTCTCCCGGGGGTGCAAAGTGGGGGGACGGACACCGGAGGAGCATAACATCAATAAGTAGTCACAGACCTTTCCAACAATATCTCACATGAGGGATCTTGGCTAAATTTGAAAAAGTGTCCCCCGTGGTGGGGGGCAAAGTGGGGGGTACTGTCACCGGAGGTGCATAACATCAATAAGTAGTCACAGACCTTTCCAACAATATCTCACATGAGAAGTCTTGGCTAAATTTTGAAAAGTGCCCCCCTGGGGGGAAATGGGGGGGGGACGAACACCGTAGGTGCATAACATCAGTAAGTAATTACAGACCTTTCCAACGATATCTCACATGAGGGGTCTTGGCTAAATTTGAAAAAGTGTACTACCGGGGGGGGGGCAAAGTGGGGAGGCTGTCACCGGAGGTGCATAACATCAATAAGTAGTCACGGACCTTTCCAACGATATCTCACATGAGGGGTCTTGGCTAAATTTGGGAAAAGTGCCCCCGGGGGGGGGCAAAGTGGGGGGACGGACACCATAGGTGCATAACATCAATGAGTAGTCACAGACCTTTCCAACGATATCTCACATGAAGAGTCTTTGCTAAATTTGGAAAAATGCCCCCCGGGGGGGGGCAAAGTGGGGGACTGTCACCGGAGGTGCATAACATCAATAAGTAGTCACTGACCTTTCCAACGATATCTCACATGAGGGGTCTTGCCTATATTTGGAAAAGTGTCCCCGGGGGGGGCAAAGTGGGGGGACGGCCACCGGAAGTGCATAACATCAATAAGTAGCCACAAACCTTTCCAAAGATATGTCACATGAGGGGTCTTGACTAAATTTAGAAAAGTGTCCTGAAATTTCATATATTATAAATAATATTTATCGGAGGGCTCCATAAAAAAATCCGATCTAAAATGATAAAAACGGAAAAAACTACCCCCCGCGGTGGGCGGCCAAATTGGGAAGGGGAGGAAGAAAGTCTCATAATATGAAAGAGTCATTCGAGAGCTTTCCGATAACATATCACATCACGGGTCGAAAAAAAGTTTGAAAATTGATCCCCCCCCCCCCCTTGGGTCCACTCTTTCGCCCCGGAATTCACGCAGCCCCCACTTTAAAATTTTTATGTTCAATAAATAATATTTACCGGAAGACTGCACAAAAAAAACACATCTAAAATTATATTTAAATTTATTATAGAAATCGGCTACGGTTTCAAAAATTTGTTCGCCCCCTCCCCACCCCCCGAATTTCACCTTCAGGGGAAGAAAGGTTCATAATATGATGAAAGAGTTGTCAAAGGACTTTTCGATAATATGTCACAGGAAGAGTTCGGTAAATTTTTTTAATTGCTCCCCGCCCACTCTCACGTCCTCTGAATTCACCCGACCCACCTTCCTCTTTGAAATGTTTATATTTAATAAATAATATTTATCGGAGGGTTCCGGGTATGTGACAGCTTGGTAGGGCTAAAATAAGAAAAACATTGAAAATTAAAACTTCATTTCACAGCTCATTGTCATGCCTGTCAGCTCTGTCCAGCTCGCCCCTCGATATCTCATCTCGGCCCTTCTTGGCCGAGCGTGAAATGACAATCATCGAGAGTAACATTTCGAGGAAGGACGAAAACTGATTTCTCAATCTCGACAATGTCATATGAAATGTTGAACAGAGACCGAGAGCGAGAAACGAGAATGGCAATGGGAAGCAATGAGTTACAATCAATGAGATATCTCGAAGTAAGCGAGAGGCTTGCCCTCGGGTTTGCCATCTCCTCGAGATAAACGAGCAGTTCGCAGCAGCAGAAAATATATCTCGAAATGCCAGAGAGAGGACGAGAGAAAGGAAGCTTTCAGAAGAGTCAAACTTACCGCGCTTCTGGTGTAAGTCATGATTTCCCAAAGGAGTACATGTTCTTTTCCATTCGCTTTTGTTATTAACCGATATGGGTTAGGAGGCATAGTGGTTTAAGTTATCAGTTCGGGTTTCAGTTGTTGATATAGAAGTTTTCTAGTGAATTTGGCGGCACCAGTTTGTCTTGATTTTCAATGTTTCTCTTATTTTAGCCCTCATAGCTGTCCCATATCTCTTAATATTAGAATGCTACTGTTAAAACAAAACTGCACTGCAAATTATGTGTTTTCAAGATTTTAAGTGTCGCCTCAGGAAAGAGGATTTTTCAAAATTATTTTCCCCCACTCATGTAATATATTAAAATAAGGGTAATCTCATAACCTTTCTAAATCTACCTTTCTTTTGTCAATCCACCGTTAATTTTAGGCCCCTGGGCTTAAAATACTCTAAAGGAATATACTTAGCGACGGTATTTTTCGTACTCTGGTACGGTATCTTGCACTCATAGGAAAATTATAAGACTAACATCAAATTATGTCTAAAATCGAATAAAAAATATGGACATATGTTTCTTAATTTTAACTCCCTTCTTCGTCTCAAGAGGGCGCTTTAAAGTTTTGTTTCTTCAAAACTTTAGTATACTGTTTGTCCAAAAATTATAAAATTCACAAGATAAAGTCTTTTCACTCTCCCCTATCTTCTCGTATGAATTTTATTTTTACTACCACCAGGGGACGCCGCCCAGTGAAACATTTTACTTTTAGCCTCAGGCTATTGGTATTTTTCATCTGTTTTTCATAATGTTTTGTCTCATTGTTTTTCTTCATTGTAGATACTATTCTCCAAGTTCTTGACCCATTCTGACTACTTGGGCACGCATTCTGGACCAGCTGTGGCCCATCGGGCCCCTCTTCATTTGTCTGGCTCTAATCACACGCTTCACTTGTTCTTTTACCATTTTTCTTTTTCTTCAATTTTTTTCTTATTCAATGGTTTAGTTTTTTTTATCATTCTCAACTTCCCCTAGTCCTCTCTTACATGAAGTTAACTTTCATCCTTGGTCTGCCCTACTGTCAATTTGGGGCCTAATGCCCCTTTTTTTGGGGAAGGGGGGGGGGCGTTTCTTCTACCTTTTCCAGACCGATCATCTAATACCACGTTGGTAAGGATTGGAAAATTAAAATTATCCAAAATACCAAAAATGAAGTCCATTGAAGTTTTATTTTAGTTATAGAATTCCCTATTAGCGGATATATTTGTCTGTTTACTTTTCTATTTTACGATAACACTCCTTTGTTTTCGATAAATCGACAAATTCAACAGCATTAGACACATTTTAGACATTTAAGGAACTTTAACTTGTATCAAACCTTCTGCCTTTATCGAAAAGAAGAAAATGCTAATCGATTCTAGCTAATGCGCCTAAAATAAAAAATGAGCTAGTAAATGTGTCATAGAAACTAGCTACTTTGGATTTCGATACAGACTTGAAGAATCATGTTGGAATCGCTAGGCACTGGAAAACAATTTCCGTGTTAGGCAGGTTCCCTCTCAGTAATTATATATGTCTGGTTATCCTTACGTTTTTCGATAAAGATGTCTTGTTTTCGATAAACGGAGAAATTCCACAGCATTTGATACACTTTAGACATTTAGGGAACTTTAATTTATATCAAAGCTTTTTCCTTTATCGAAAACAGGGAAATGCTAATCGATTCTAGCTAATGCGCCTAAAATAAAAAATGAGTTTTTAAATGTGTCATAAAGTAGCTACTTTGGATTTCGATACAGACTTAAAGAGTCATGTTGGAATCGCTAGGTACTGGAAAACAGTTTCCGTGTTAGGCAGGTTCTTTCTTGGCAGGTATCTTTATCTTACTATCCTTACGCTTTTCGAAAGAAACTTTTGTTTTCGATCAATGGAGAAATTCCACAGTATTTGACATTTAGGGGAACTTTAAACTGTATCAAACTTTTTGGAGTTATCTAAAAAGTAGAAAGGTTATTTGATTCATCAAATGCGCCATAGTTACGCGATTTGGACATGGCAGTTTCATAAAGATGAAAGGGGAATTTATTCCAATGAAAAGAAAATCATTTTAAAATACTGAAATTCAAATGAGATATCTTTATAAATTTCTTCCATAAGATTAGCATTAGCGAGCAGGTCTTTTCACTTGACTGAAGTAACCCCTTAAGCCTAAATCAAGAGAAAATAATTGCGATAGCAGAATTATCGAGCAAACCCTATCACTACTATGAAAGTTTCGGCCAGAATAATAGCTAAATTTTCCAACAATTGTTTTTAGCTTCTCTCGTTATAATCGATTGTAAAACATCTCGATTGTACATTCTAGGAATTAATCGATGGCTGTATCGATTGTTATTTTTTACGATGACGATTTTTCTCGATTGTCGAATTTTCGAGAATCGCCCATCACTAGTCCCACTGTATACTATTTGGATAGAAACAAAGAAACAATCCAGAAGTACAAATGTTGCCTATCTGACTTTGTATATGAGACAATGGTAATAAGATCTTCCCATCGATGTCTCCGAACTTGAAAAGCATTTGAAAAAGTAAATGTTTGAAAAACTGCAAGATTCATTAATGATTCTTTCCTTAATTTGGAGATTTACAATGACACATTTTGAGAAAGTGCATTAGAATTTGTTAATCATACTGGTCCGTGAAAGTTTCATATCGAGGCTTTAAAAGTATTATATCCCATTTAATTTATGTACATTTTTTTATCTTGCTCGGAAATCCAAACATGTCCGAAGAAAATTGAGCTTAAGAATCACTTACTTAAAACCTAAGAATCAGTAAACAAAATTATTTTTTGTGCAAAAGGCTTTTATCTGTTTACTTCAATGCGATTTAAAAATATACTCAAAAATGTATAATTATCTCCCGCTGCCATCGGTATCAATACGAATCAGGATAGTATAGCCCTAGAATGTGAGTACTACTATTTCTGAATCGTAATGTTCAGTTTATTTAATTGTAGATATGAGATTAATTGAGACAAATATTACTATTTGAAAATAGTGGTATTCAAAAGTACAAACCTTATTAATGCTGCTAATGAGATGGAAGGCTAGGATATACGCAGGAATATTGTACGGGAAAAATTGGAATGTTATATAAATATAATTAAAATAAATGTGATTCCAGTTGTTTCCAAAAATTTTATTGCTGAGGACATTTTATTCAGCAATAGAAATTACAAGTTGTGTATGATTGAAACACATATTTGGTGATTACCTGAGACGATACAAAAAATGGAGACACGAGAATTAGCTAAAAATGATGCAATCTCAGTAGATCAAAAATCAAACATTCTACAACCAGATAGGATACTGAAAAATTCAAGAAAATATGTAGGATAAAAATTAAGAATTATTCAAGCCGAAGCAGATAAATAAATTTATTAATGGAGTGGAGTTGCGCGGCCAATGAAACTATACCAAAAGTCTAGAAATATTGCATTGTTGAATTGGTATATAGGGTGAAAGACTATTTTCCTAACTAAAAAATGAACAAAAATTACTGATCACGAATGGAAAATTTACAGTAGACTCGAATTAATTGAAACTCACAGTTAATTCGAACTTTCGATTAATTCAAACTAATTAAAAATCTCGAAATAAGCTTTGTATTAAATTAATGTTAAAAGTAGTTTGTTAATTCCATCTTATTTTTGTAACACCAGTTAATTCCAACGAAGTAATCTAATTAAAAAAAAATAATAATAAAGATATGATCTTAATAGAGAAAATATAACTGATTCTGGAGACAACTCTGCGTCATATAACGAGACTCCTTGCACCCTTAAACATCCTGAAGAAAAATCTGTAATGGATGGAGTTAAATAACTTTTATTCAAATAGAGACTTCAGCTGAAAAATAATTGAAATATTAATTTCAAATTGAAAGATTGGCTTAAAAATGTAGGCATAACAAATTACGACAAATTAGGGTATTACACGGGTCAGACTTTTGCCCTGCCAGAAACTGGAATTTCTGCTTACAGATAACCCGAAATCCGATCAGAACCTGACAAAAAATTCGTCAATCCAAAACCCGACCCGAACCCGGAGGGAAAGAAAATTAATCCATAATTTAACACATTACTGGAAAAAATAGTCTACAAGTATTTCTCTAATCTAAATTTTATCTATTTTGTTTAAAAATGAACACATATACACTCATTAATATTTAAATATATAGTTTTTTTTCATTTGAAAAATATTCGAGACTTTTTTTTCTGAAAAAATGGGTCGACCCGAGCATGTCAAATCCTAAACCGAAACATTTAAAATCAATAAGACCGAACCTAACTTGCAACGAAAAAATTAGTGTCAGCAACACCTGAGCCAAACCGGTGGTTGAAATCGGGTTACCCGATCCCGCGCAGGACTCATCAAAAAATTTTTTAAATGTATTTTCTTTCTTTTTTTTTTTTTTTCCTCTATTTAAGGGGTCTTGTACCTTTTAAACGCGACGGAAATCAGCAAGAACTTGAATTGGTGTATCTTCAAAACCTTTTTATGTATAAACATGAAATTTTGACTATTGATTATTGATTAAACAGATTAATTTTTTTTAATATACTACCATTGGAAACTGACTAGACTTTTACAGAATTTATGGATTATTGGAGTTAAAATAACTGTTTCAAACTCTGTAAGTCATGATATCTTGAGAACGTATGCATGGATTGCTATTAAATTTGAAACAGATGATAAGCACATTTGTGTGTTTAAAATGTCCTACTTTTAAGTATATAAAATCGTAAGATTTTTAGTTATGACTATTTTTTTTTTCATTAAAAATAAAATAATTTGATTTTTTTTCACAAAAATATCTTTTTACATGGTTAATAAAATAATTTTGACCTAAGACTAGATCAATTTAAAAATACATGTTATTTTATTAATTATATCAAATTTCATCACAGTCCATAAGTAGGTTCTGAAGATATCATACGCGCAATGACTTAAGGAGGGGAAAAAAGAGCTATTTTAATTTCAACAATACATAAATTCTGTGAAAGACTGGTCAGTTTCTAATGGTAGTATATCAAAAAGCAAAATCTGTTTATATTAATAGTCAAATTTTCATGTTTATACATACCGGGTGTCCTAAAAAGGACTGACTGATTTTAAAATTCAATAACTTGTAAACGGTGACAGATATTTAAAAAATTCTTGCAGGAGGGTGATGCATAAGGTCAAAAGTTTTTTTACAGTGATTTTCAATTTTAGTTCGAATTACAAACAGTAGATGGCGCTGCGATCAATAGACGCTCAATTCAGGCTCGATTTTTGGTACTTCGTGGCCCGGATAATACATTTCCATCTCCTTTTTCCGCATGAAACAAGAGAAAGGACCAAAAATCGAGCCTGTATTTAGCGACTATTGCTTACAGCGCCATATATTGTTTGTAATTCGAACTAAAATCGAAAATCACTGTAATAAAACTTTTGACCTTATGCATAAACCTCCTGCAAGAAATTTTTAAATATCTGTCACTGTTTGCAAGTTATTGAATTTTAAAATCAGTCTGTCCTTTTTAGGACACCCGGTATAAAGGCTTTGAAGATACACTAAATAAAACTTCGAATGTTTTTATTGATTTTCAGCGGGTTTAAAAGGTACAAGACCCTTTAATACTACATTTCAAATTTTTAAGAGTTGCCGGATGGATGACGTAGCCGAAGAAACCAATTAGAAGGTAATGCTTAGTTTGTTCAGAGTGAGAAAGGAAGAGCGGTAAGAAGGATAGTGACGAAGAAGAAAGGAGAGTGAATTAAAGAAATGGGTGTCAGAATTTAGAAAAACTGGGATTACTGGACATATCATTTACCAAACTGCTAGAATTCTTCCATGTATGACAAGTTTCCCAAACGTCAAGGCTGTAAATTGATGAACATTTCTGAATTATGCAGCCTTTGGAAAGTTGATATTGTGGTTGCTAGACCAACAGTGGTTAGCGAGCGACAGCGAGCTGCATTGCTTGCAATATCCTATGGTTTTACACACTTACTTCTAGTAATTTTAACTATTGCACTGATGATGGAATTGTAGAAGCCCAACAACTGTTAGAAACAACTGTCTGCCCTTTTTTTCATAAACAATTTCATTTGTGCCCTTGTCACGTTATCTATTTATTTCTTAGCATAACAGCACAAAGTTCAATCCTCCCATTTTAATATATTCACTGTGCATATTTTAAATAACTTTAATGCAAAAATGTGGTCTTAACAATGCATATAATCTCTGTTGTAACAATCCCTTTAATTATTTCATATTGAACATAGTATCAAATGAATGGTTATATCGAAAAAAAAAATATGTATACTTACCTTTGAACGGTATAAATTTAATTTTAAGGGCTGACTTCTTTTTTTTGCGTCTCCGCCTAAATAATAATGAAATAATTAATTTATCTGAAAACTTCTACTAAAATAGCTGCATGCATATTTTTTCTTAACGTTTTAATATTTTTTATAAATACTGAGTAATTAATTAACAATTAATGAACTAAGCATTTGAGATATTATTAAATTCGAGTGCCTTGCTGAAATTTAATACACATTTTAATATAGTTACATTCATATATATTTTAAGAAATCAAATTTAACGAAGATTTAATTACATGAAATTTGCTGTTTACAGTTAAAATAATAAAATTTACAAATTTCGCGTTATTTTAAAAGTTAGTAGAAAATAAGCCAACGAAATTTGCATCAAAATATATAATCCCGCATTAAAACAAAACTTCGTGAACCATAGCGTTTCCCGATTTACTTATGAAATTGAACTCAAGAGTGTTTTGAAAAATCTTAAAAAGACTGCTAGAAATCATGAGCTTAAATAATAAAAATAGTAAATACGTTGCATGTTCGAAAAATACTGGGAGTAGAATAAAGATAGTCCGATATAAAAAAAAAAGGTACTACTTATTATCCCGTCGACCAATTTTACTTAATTATACAAATCGCCAAATTATGCAAATTACACAATTTTTATTTTCAATAACGAAAGAAAAAATAAATTAGTAAAACATTAATAAAAATAAAAATAAAACGTTGAATTAAAAATCACTTGATCATGTAACAAACATGTGTAAAGTGCTTAATGTCAAGTAAATTTGACATTTACGATCACCCATTATTGGCATTTAGTCTTATAGTTTGGTGATAGTTTTTTGGTCGACGGAATAATCAAGTAGTATAAAAAAAAAGTAAGTATCGTAGCCTCGCAATCCGATCTCGAAGGTATTTCTAAAGTGGTTGAAATGTATCTAGAAAATTGGGATCATGAAGCTTTAAGATAATTTTAGCATCACACTGTTATTTTCCTGTTCTAAAATGAAATACATCGTTGATCACTAATTCTGAGATAAGGGGATCTATCATCTAATTTGGATTCAAACTTCTCTGCAATTACAGAAAATTCATGCTTCTACAAATAGCTTTGGATAAGCTTTGAGAGAACGGACAATTACAATTCTTATATGTGTATGGTGATGGTGAGTTGGGAGTAAACATATAGTGGTGATATATTCAGTACTTGTTGCACGGCAGGTGGAAGTTAATACTTGTTGATCGACATTGAGTAACAAACGAGTCATTTAAAATCGATTTTAAAGTTAAGTAGGTCTGCTAACGCAAGAAGAAATAGTTTTCCATTCTCGCACTGACCTATACATAGTTACCCGTATAGTTTAATAATAGAGTCTAAGTCTCTGCAAAATTTTATGTCTTATTGTTCGTAAATTCATCGCTATAATGGCTTCACAGACGATATTCATCTGAGTATTCTGTGATAGTTTCATTCGATTCTTACTAATATTACGCCAGTTACTATTATCACAATGGTAGATCAACAATGCTATAAAGAGCACGTTTCACTGTAATGGAGAGAGGTATTCTTCCATTCTTCATTCCTACATTTTCTAAATAGATATAAAAACCGCATGCGCGAATATTTAACACACAATGTTTCTTATTAATGTATTTAAGAGCTTAACAGAGATTTTTCTTATTTTGTTTCCTTTATGAATACTGACTTGCGTAAAACCTTTTTATTTTTTTAGTCGTTAAATATTGCTATCGTTTTAATAATTAATATTCAACCATTATATAGCAACTTCTGTTTCAATAAATATAGCGTCACTTGTTATTTGCGATACTAGCATACTACTACAGTTTTTCAATTTGGTGTGGTAATACTAATTATTGAACACAGGCCAGTGAGCGGTAACTTTTTATCCACCACTATTCAAATGATAATAATGAAAAAATATCTTTTCGATTTTTCTTGCAAATGTTGTAAAAACGCGCTTCGTGATTAGTTTTTTATTGCAAATGTTGTGAAAATCTACCACGAATTTTTTTTTTTTTAATAGTGATGGGCAAAAAAGATGATCACTCCTCGGCCTGTTCAACGTCAACTTAATCAACTTTTAACACATTTGTTTTCCGCATTTATTAATCCGCAAATTTAAAATACATATTGAATAAGGAAAAAAAAAAAAATTCGATTTGTGTAACAGGGTGCGTGCAGTTCCATCACAGTTTTAGAATGTAATTTTTCACCATATTGAATCGCTGAAAAATATTACGATTAAATATGGTAATTGAAAATTTTGCGACTTGAATATTAGACAGAAGATATCTAATCTGAAATAGTGGTGCCATATTCCTTAGAATTTCCCAAGGAGTGTAATCACTTTGGTGTAAGAAGGTACTAGCGAATAATTGCTTTTCTGGCGCTGAAACCTGTACTTAATGATTTTAAAGGAAGACACGACTGGGACGCCCACTCACATATATTTTACCGTAACATTTTATATTTGATTTGATTTTTATATTCTATTCGCACCACTACATTTTAAAAATAAATTTTGTAGTATGCACATGTTGGCAAACTAGCACAAGTAAAAGTATTTCTTTAAAAAAATTGGTGCTAACAGAATAAAATTCGTGTAAGAGATGCTGGTCCTGAAATCACTTGGGAAGTGACATAGATCCATAGTGACCAACCTCCCGATTTTTTTTAATATCGATATTTTTATGCAGAAACACGTGTTTTATACATTCTCACAATTTCTGCGACTAAACAAAGCTAATATTTTTGTAAGAATTTACTGGTATTAAAATAATTGGGAGGTTGGCAACTGTGTAGAACCGATAAGGTTTAAAGCATTGCCTCATTTATTATATGTAACTAAATTTTATACATGTGCTTATATATACTTTAATTCGTGTATTTGACAAAACTGTGCAAGAATTTCACACAAGTCAAAAGTGTGTAAGTTTCTTGGCTCTCCTGAAAAATCGTACTTTTCAGGTAAAAATCCGATTATTTCCTAAGTTATTCAAGTGATTTTAATATAATCTCTTTTGGTGGTAGAGTATAAATATAAGATCATATGTGGCAGACATTTAAAAAAAAAATAATTTCAGAAAAAAAATCCTGAAAATGGAAAATTTCTGAAAAGTTGCCATTGCTCTAAAATAAAAAGTTTTAGTCGCAGAAAAAAAAAACTGACTGCCATTAAGTCTTGAACGCAATGCAGTAGAACAGGGATTCAAAGTTTCATTAAAATCGGTCTGGTATAGTTACCGAGGAAACAGGTCTTAAAGCTGCCTTTATTTCCCTATGATTGCACCCGGTCGTACCTTCCCTTAAAGCATCTATGTTTGCAGTTATGTTTGCAGTTAACGCAGTCGCAGTGTTAAAAAATTTCATGTGTTGAATTCCATTACAATTATTTTGAGTTCTCCAAACTCAAGATCGAATTTCATTCTTTTTGATATCAATTATGATTAGCATTTTATAAAAATGCCTTTCACATCTTGATTTTGTCATTTGTTGCAGCTCAAAATTATTTTCTATTTCAAAAATTACCATCAAATTGAAAATAGTAAATGGTTATAAAATAATTTAATATTTTTGTGTCATGTCTCTTTGATTAAGTGTAAGATTTAGTATATGGGGCATTCTCACAATCTTTTGACTTTTGGGGGAAAAAATCTGGCGAAATTAAACTTGCTAAAATAACATTTTAATCTGACAGACGAATGCCTTAATGATTCAAAATAAAGAAAAAAGGGTCAGCAGCGAAATTTTTTTATTTAACTGAGGTTTAAGTTAAATTTGCGAGTTTAATTTTCCTTACCGTCTTACCTCTATAACTGTTTATTTTCGTCTCAATTTTTACTTATAATGAATTTGCATAGTACCCACAGGACATTCAAATAAGAAATAATAAAAATGTAGTACTTTTAATACAGAATTTTTGTATAACATTGTCTTAAAGGGGTGTTAAAGAAGGGACGGTAGAGTAAAAAAAGAGGATGGTATAGGAAAAAAGGGACGGTAAGGATGGAAAGGTAAAGACAATTACCACCTATTTTTTAGGAAAATCATGTTAAGACTAAGTGATAGCCACAATGTTCATTGATTTTCAGAAACAGTTGTTAACATTGGATTAAATAAGTTTTTTTTTTTTATTTACCTCGAAAAGTGCTGGAATAAACCTTGAAGACGGTAAGACTACCAATAAAGGCACGATCTTGAAATTGATATTTAAATGCTGATTTAAATTCTGCAGTAAATTTCCTGTCAAAGAATTTTAGACATTCTTTCTCTAGCATACTTCTGCATGAGAAAAAACTTGAAAAAAATTCTGTGGCTGCATCTGAAGTGATTTTCTGTATAGGTTTAGCAAGAGGGACGGTAAGGATGAAAAACCCAGGGACAGAGTTCAAAATATAATATCAACCGTGAAAATGCGTGCAGGTTAATTTTTTGCTACATACTTATATAAAACAATTGTCCAAGTTTCGGAATAAAATTACATCTAATTACTTTTATTGAAACAATTTTATACAGACAGCTCCAAACTTAAAAATCAGCATCAGGGACACGGTACGGTAGATGAGTTTTCCTGGTATATTTGGACTCCCAACATTAGTGATGGGCGATAACGAGATGTTTTTCTCGATTTTCTCGATTGTATGGACATCTCGATACTTTTCGATTGTGTAAATTTTTTTTCGATAACTCCAGTTTGCCAATTGCTTTTATACATCATATATTATATACGTCATACATTTATCAAGAATCGTCTGCGGGTGAACTGGAATGAGTCGGCGTTAATAAAGAGTAGGTGACTTCGCCCGCTAGTGGGCTCCTCCTTTAATCGGGGCCCCTAAGTTATACGTAATCTTGTAATATGAAATCACGAACAGGTTACCCGCTATATACGACACCGTATAGCAGGCGTGGTGTGCACGCACTACAAAATCTTGTAAAAATATATAATCTCGAAACGAACGAACCTCGGACTAGATGTCTTGGGGGAGGGGTCAAAGTGAGCGGAGGGGCACAGTAGCTGCATAATATGAATAAGTCGTCACAGGTCTTTAGACCTTTCGAACCATATGCCACATGAGTGGTCTGGATCTGAATTTATAAAAATGCCCTTCCCGTGGGGGCAAAGAGGGGGGAGGGGTGCGGGAGATGGATAACATGAGTAAGTGGTCATGGGCCTTTCCAACAATGTCACATGAGGGGTCTCGGCTAAATTTAGAAAAGTGTCCCCCGTGGGGGGAAAAGTGGGGGCGGTCACCGGAAGTGCAGAACATCAATAAGTAGTCACAGACCTTACCAATAATATCTCACATGTGGGGTCTTGGCTAAATTTGAAAAAAAGTGTCTCCCGGGGGGGGCAAAGTGGGGGGACGGACACCGGAGGAGCATAACATCAATAAGTAGTCACAAACCTTTCCAACGATATCTTACTTGTGGGGTCTTGGCTATATTTTTGGAAAAGTGTCTCCCGGGGGGGCAAAGTGGGGGGACGGACACCGGAGGAGCATAACATCAATAATTAGTCACATACCTTTCCAACAATATCTCACATGAGAAGTCTTGGCTAAATTTTGAAAAGTGCCCCCCTGGGGGGAAATGGGGTGGGGGGGGTACGAACACCGCAGGTGCATAACATCAGTAAGTAATTACAGACCTTTCCAACGATATCTCACATGAGGGGTCTTGGCTAAATTTGAAAAAGTGTACTCCGGGGGGGGCAAAGTGGGGAGGCTGTCACCGGAGGTGCATAACATCAATAAGTAGTCACGGACCTTTCCAACGATATCTCACATGAGGGGTCTTGGCTAAATTTGGGAAAAGTGCCCCCGGGGGGGCAAAGTGGGGGGAAGGACACCATAGGTGCATAACATCAATGAGTAGTCACAGACCTTTCCAACGATATCTCACATGAAGGGTCTTTGCAAATTTGGAAAAATGCCCTCCTGGGGGGCAAAGTGGGGGACTGTCACCGGAGGTGCATAACATCAATAAGTAGTCACTGACCTTTCCAACGATATCTCACATGAGGGGTCTTGGCTATATTTGGAAAAGTGTCCCCGGGAGGGGCAAAGTGGGGGGACGGCCACCGGAAGTGCATAACATCAATAAGTAGTCACAAACTTTTCCAAAGATTTGTCACATGAGGGGTCTTGACTAAATTTAGAAAAGTGTCCTGAAATTTCATATATTATAAATAATATTTATCGGAGGGCTCCATAAAAAAATCCGATCTAAAATGATAAAAACGGAAAAAACTACCCCCCGCGGAGGGGGGCCAAATTGGGAAGGGGAGGAAGAAAGTCTCATAATATGAAAGAGTCATTCGAGAGCTTTCCGAAAACATATCACATCACGGTTCGAAAAAAAGTTTGAAAATTGATCCCCCTCCCCCCCCCCCCCTTGGGTCCACTCTTTCGCCCCGGAATTTACGCAGCCCCCACTTTAAAATTTTTATGTTCAATAAATAATATTTACCGGAAGACTGCACAAAAAAACCACATCTAAAATTATATTTAAATTTATTATAGAAATCGGCTACGGTTTTAAAAATTTGTTCGCCCCCTCCCCATCCCTCGAATTTCACCTTCAGGGGAAGAAAAATTCATAATATGAAAGAGTTGTCAAAGGACTTTTCGATAATATGTCACAGGAAGAGTTCGGTAAATTTTTTTAATTGCTCTCCGCCCACTCTCACGTCCTCTGAATTCACCCGACCCACCTTCCTCTTTGAAATTTTTATATTTAATAAATAATATTTATCGGAGGGTTCCGGGTATGTGACAGCTTGGTAGAGCTAAAATAAGAAAAACATTGAAAATTAAAGCTTCATTTCACAGCTCATTGCCATGCCTGTCAGCTCTGTCCAGCTCGCCCCTCGATATCTCATCTCGGCCCTTCTTGGCCGAGCGTGAAATGACAATCATCGAGAGTAACATTTCGAGGAAGGACGAAAACTGATTTCTCAATCTCGACAATGTCATATGAAATGTTGAACAGAGACCGAGAGCGAGAAACGTGAATGGCAATGGGAAGCAATGAGTTACAATCAATGAGATATCTCGAAGTAAGCGAGAGGCTTGCCCTCGGGTTTGCCATCTCCTCGAGATAAACGAGCAGTTCGCAGCAGAAGAAAATATGTCTCGAAATGCCAGAGAGAGGACGAGAGAAAGGAAGCTTTCAGAAGAGTCAAACTTACCGCGCTTCTGGTGTAAGTCATGATTTCCCAAAGGAGTACATGTTCTTTTCCATTCGCTTTTGTTATTAACCGATATGGGTTAGGAGGCATAGTGGTTTAAGTTATCAGTTCGGGTTTCAGTTGTTGATATAGAAGTTTTCTAGTGAATTTGGCGGCACCAGTTTGTCTTGATTTTCAATGTTTCTCTTATTTTAGCCCTCATAGCTGTCCCATATCTCTTAATATTAGAATGCTACTGTTAAAACAAAACTGCACTGCAAATTATGTGTTTTCAAGATTTTAAGTGTCGCCTCAGGAAAGAGGATTTTTCAAAATTATTTTCCCCCACTCATGTAATATATTAAAATAAGGGTAATCTCATAACCTTTCTAAATCTACCTTTCTTTTGTCAATCCACCGTTAATTTTAGGCCCCTGGGCTTAAAATACTCTAAAGGAATATACTTAGCGACGGTATTTTTCGTACTCTGGTACGGTATCTTGCACTCATAGGAAAATTATAAGACTAACATCAAATTATGTCTAAAATCGAATAATAAATATGGACATATGTTTCTTAATTTTAACTCCCTTCTTCGCCTCAAGAGGGCGCTTTAAAGTTTTTTTTCTTCAAAACTTTAGTATACTGTTTGTCCAAAAATTATATAATTCACAAAATAAAGTCTTTTCACTCTCCCCTATCTTCTCGTATGAATTTTATTTTTACTACCACCAGGGGACGCCGCCCAGTGAAACATTTTACTTTTAGCCTCAGGCTATTGGTATTTTTCATCTGTTTTTCATAATGTTTTGTCTCATTGTTTTTCTTCATTGTAGATACTATTCTCCAAGTTCTTGACCCATTCTGACTACTTGGGCACTCATTCTGGACCAGCTGTGGCCCATCGGGCCCCTCTTCATTTGTCTGGCTCTAATCACACGCTTCACTTGTTCTTTTACCATTTTTCTTTTTCTTCAATTTTTTTCTTATTCAATGGTTTAGTTTTTTTTTATCATTCTCAACTTCCCCTAGTCCTCTCTTACATGAAGTTAACTTTCATCCTTGGTCTGCCCTACTGTCAATTTGGGGCCTAATGCCCCTTTTTTTGGGGAAGGGGGGGGGGCGTTTCTTCTACCTTTTCCAGACCGATCATCTAATACCACGTTGGTAAGGATTGGAAAATTAAAATTATCCAAAATACCAAAAATGAAGTCCATTGAAGTTTTATTTTAGTTATAGAATTCCCTATTAGCGGATATATTTGTCTGTTTACTTTTCTATTTTACGATAACACTCCTTTGTTTTCGATAAATCGACAAATTCAACAGCATTAGACACATTTTAGACATTTAAGGAACTTTAACTTGTATCAAACCTTCTGCCTTTATCGAAAAGAAGAAAATGCTAATCGATTCTAGCTAATGCGCCTAAAATAAAAAATGAGCTAGTAAATGTGTCATAGAAACTAGCTACTTTGGATTTCGATACAGACTTGAAGAATCATGTTGGAATCGCTAGGCACTGGAAAACAATTTCCGTGTTAGGCAGGTTCCCTCTCAGTAGTTATATATGTCTGGTTATCCTTACGTTTTTCGATAAAGATGTCTTGTTTTCGATAAACGGAGAAATTCCACAGCATTTGATACACTTTAGACATTTAGGGAACTTTAATTTATATCAAACCTTTTTCCTTTATCGAAAACAGGGAAATGCTAATCGATTCTAGCTAATGCGCCTAAAATAAAAAATGAGTTTTTAAATGTGTCATAAAGTAGCTACTTTGGATTTCGATACAGACTTAAAGAGTCATGTTGGAATCGCTAGGTACTGGAAAACAGTTTCCGTGTTAGGCAGGTTCTTTCTTGGCAGGTATCTTTATCTTACTATCCTTACGTTTTTCGAAAGAAACTTTTGTTTTCGATCAATGGAGAAATTCCACAGTATTTGACATTTAGGGGAACTTTAAACTGTATCAAACTTTTTGGAGTTATCTAAAAAGTAGAAATGTTATTTGATTCATCAAATGCGCCATAGTTACGCGATTTGGACATGGCAGTTTCATAAAGAAGAAAGGGGAATTTATTCCAATGAAAAGAAAATCATTTTAAAATACTGAAATTCAAATGAGATATCTTTATAAATTTCTTCCCTAAGATTAGCATTAGCGAGCAGGTCTTTTCACTTGACTGAAATAACCCCTTAAGCCTAAATCAGGAGAAAATAATTGCGATAGCAGAATTATCGAGCAAACCCTATCACTACTATGAAAGTTTCGGCCAGAATAATAGCTAAATTTTCCAACGATTGTTTTTAGCTTCTCTCGTTATAATCGATTGTAAAACATCTCGATTGTACATTCTAGGAATTAATCGATGGCTGTATCGATTGTTATTTTTTACGATGACGATTTTTCTCGATTGTCGAATTTTCGAGAATCGCCCATCACTACCCAACATCGTCCAAAACTTATTTATCTCGTTAATATTGTTATGCAATCATGCAATGGGATGTTCCCCAGTTTTTGAAATAAAAAAAACACAAAAAAGTGTATTAAATAAAAAATTATTATTCAGGGACATGAAAGTCAAAAGATTGTGAGAATGCCCCATATACTTCTTTGTGTTTCGAAACGTCTGAAAACGTATTCGATAAATTATTTCAACGACGGACGGATCAGGCTCTAATTAAAGTGTAAGAGCATATCATTAAAGAAGTGATTTTAATATAAATTATTAACTACGAGTTTATGATTATAGTTTACATTTAAAGTTATACACACACGCACACATATATATGAGGACATGAGTTTCAAAACTCGCCTTATCCAAAATAAAAGTAATAATGTTTTCTCTATCAATCTATTCTATTGGTAAATCTGTACCGAAAAAACACTAAAATCTGCAAAAAAAAAAAAAAAAAAAAAAAAAAAAGAAGACAAACAAACAAACAACGAAAAAAACTATTTTTATCCTGTATTTCTGGCATTTTAAATCCTTGGATTACAATGAAAACTAATGGACGCAGTTAGAGGTTTTTCGACAATGAAAACTAATAGACGCAGTTAGAGGTTTTTCGTGGTGGCTTGACATTCATCAGTGAGAAACAATAACGAGCCAAAAATTTGATCAAATTTCCCCCTAAAATTTGATTTTCTGGATAAGGCGAGTTTTGAAACTCACGTCCTCATATACACACACACACATATATATATACAAATCTAAATCAGTTTTAAAAACTTACTGATATACGAGGAGAACTATGATGATAAAAATAAGAAGGATTGGTAGAGAAATTCCCAAAATTGCTGCGTGTGAGTCTGAACTTTTTTCCAGTCGAACTAAATTAAATTAGAAAAATATTGAATAACAAAATACAATTAGCACACGAAACATTGCGACATAATTAATAATTAAATTAATATAAATAAAGAATTTTTACAGGATTTTAATTTTATACGAATCCCTAATTTTCTTTTATTCTTACAGTAAATAATAATTGTAAGAATGAATAAGAAATATAATAATTTTTAAGAAAAGTTAATAATATTATTTAAAAAACCATTTTAAACGTTTATACAAAACGTATAGAAAATACAAAATAGCCTCAAATGTTATGATATAAATAGAAAAAGTCCTTCCGGCCAGTACCGGGAGGAAGAGGTAGCTTTCATATTCCTTATTTTTAGAAAGCAAGCTTATATTATTTAAACACAAGAAGCTCAATCTAGAGGAAATCGATTATAGGCGATTCAATACTAATTTTTATCAATACTAAATCATTATGAATGATAATTTCGCGAATTTAGTCAGCTTTATCCAAGCTGCTTTTATTTAAAGTAACTTATATTTGGTTGCTAAATTCGGCGATATCTTGAAGTTCCTGCCATTTTAAGACAACATGGTGGATGAGGCTAACGAGTGAACTTGGTCGAGACCTTAGTAATCCTGTGCACATGTTGTCTCACATCGGAATCGGTTGATATATACAAGTGCGTTCGCAGGCAAAAAATCAGATTTTTCAAAATGTCACTCACATTAGTAATTGAAACTGCTATATCTGAGCCATTTTTTAAGATAAATACAAAACAAAAAATGCTCCGGAATCCTTATATCATGGTCAAATATTTAAGAAAGAAACCTTTTTCAGTTTCTATTTTTTTTTTCCGCCTCACTTTAAATATAATTTTTTATTTAATTTAATGATCTTCATTTTGAAACAAGGTGGCTGATGAAGCTGGCCAGCGAATTTGGTCGAGACATTACGATATACTATCCACATGCTTTCTTACATCGAAATAGGTTAATAAATATGCGTGTTATCACGTGACAAATATCATATCGTTTCAAAATGTCAAGTGTAGAAATTCAAAGTGCTATAATCCAACCATTTTTTAAGATATATACGAAACAAAAACTGCTCCGGAATCTTTGTATCAAGGTCAAACACGTTAAAAAAAACTTTTTCATTTTTCAATTTTTTGATAACTCATTTTAAGTTTAAAATTAATTTTTTTAAAATGGCAGCCCTTTTGAAATAAGATGGCGAATGAAGCTGGCCAACGAACTCGATCGAGACATTGGTATGTACTATGTACACACCAAGTTACATCCAAATCGGTTCATAGATACGCCTGTTATCGCGTGACAAAAATCAGGTCGTTTCAAAATGTCAGCTACAACAGAAATTCAAAATGCTATAACTCAGCCATTTTTTTAGATATAGACGAAACAAAAACTGTTCCGGAATCTTTGTATTAAAGTCAAACACATACAAAAAAAATCTTTTTCATTTTCCAATTTTTTGGTACTTCATTTTAAATTTTAAATGTTTTAAAAAAAATAAATGGCCGCCATTTTGAAACAAGATGGCGGATGAAGCTGGCTAACGAACTCGGTCGAGACATTGGTACGTATTATGTATACACCAAGGTACATCCAAATCGGTTCTTAAATACGCTTGTTATCGTGTGACAAAAATCAGGTCGTTTCAAAATGTCAGCCAAGCTAGAAATACAAAGTGCTATAACTCAGCCATTTTTTAAGATATAGACGAAACAAAAACAGTTCTGGAATCTTTTTATCAAGGTCAAACACATAAGAAAAAATATTTATCAATTTTCAATTTTTCGGTACCACATTTCAAATTAAAATTTTTTTTAAAAAATTTAAATGGGCGCCATTTTGAAACAAGATGGCGGATGACGCTGGCCAACGAACTCGATCGAGACTTTGGTACGTATTATGTATAAACCAAGGTACACCCAAATCGATTCATAAATGCGCCTGTTATCGCGTGACAAAAATCAGGTCGTTTCAAAATGTCAGCCAAGCTAGAAATACAAAGTGTTATAACTCAGCCATTTTTTAAGATATAGGAGAAACAAAAAATGCTCCGGAATCTTTGTATCAAGGTCAAACACATAAGAAAAAAATATTTTTCAATTTTCAATTTTTTGGTACCACATTTCAAATTTTAAATTTAAATTTTTTTTAAATGGCCGCCATTTTGAAACAAGATGGCGGATGAAGCTGGCCAACGAACTCGGTCGAGACATTGGTATTTACTATGTACACACCCAGTTTCATCCAAATCGGTTCATAAATACAAGAGTTCATATATATATATATCAACTTTTGAACGGAGGGTGGTTTCGGGGTCTGAGGGTCATGATCGATGAAAATATACCAAAATTTTTTGAAATCGCTTTTCTCCGAACGGCTGCAATAGGTAGCTTTTTGTAATGAAAGCTACCTAATACATGAAAACAGGAAGATCACACACATTTACAATTTTTGAAATATGTTAGTGCATTTTCATGTTTGATTATAGTTATGAATTATTGGTAACAATTAAATAAATAAATGTAGGAATATCAAATAATTGCTAGATTTTAAAAATAAATTATGACAAATTCAAGCATTCTTAAACTAAGTTCCTAAAAACACATCTATAATTGTGTATTCATTAAAAACAAGTTTAGATACCAGTACTTTTATAAGAAAAATAATACACATAGTATGTTTCCTGCTCTCGAACCTCACATCACAATACCACTTTTCTTTAAAAGTAATTTTTACATTTTTATCTTTATTATTTTAAAATTTTATAGTAGTTTTTATAACTACAGTTAGACCTTTTTATCCCCAATGGCTCGCATATAAGACAATCATACATAGCCTGGGCGTAAAGTTGATGTCAACTCGGAAGCCCCTCAAAGCCCCTCACTGTTAAGCCACTGTTAAGTCGAACCTCACAAATGATTCGTAAACTTTATGTTTCACTTATTGACCTTCTTATTCTCTTTTTTTATTAAATAAAATTATTTTATCACTTTCTTATTCTACCACTTTTTTATGTAATGTAATATGTACTATTGTATACTTCCAGGCATTCTGCAAGATTCTGTCCTTGGTTCTACCTTGTTCAACATATGTTTTAACAATATTACTGGCACCCTCAAAATGTTTCTCTTCCTGTATGCAAACGAAACAACAATTTACGCCTCTGCACATCATCTATGTACTGTTTACAAAATTCTTCAAAAACACATGGACGATTTCACTAGCTGGAGTACTCAATGGCGTGTTAAACTTAATGAGTAGAAAACTGCTACAATCTATTTCTATAAAAAATTAACTTATCCTAACCGTATTAATATTAATAATACTACTATTCTCTGGACTGATTATACTAAATATTTCGGTGTTACCCTTGACAGTAGAC
The DNA here is from genome assembly GCA_963932465.1 of Maratus speciosus. Taxonomy (NCBI): domain Eukaryota; kingdom Metazoa; phylum Arthropoda; class Arachnida; order Araneae; family Salticidae; genus Maratus; species Maratus speciosus. The sequence goes on along the minus strand of OZ010790.1, from coordinate 443,649,847 downwards.
TTACTTGGAATAAAAATTTCTTAAATATTAAAGGTAAAGTCGCCGACATTTCAAAATCTCTCTCACCTCTACTGAAGAGCAACACTCTCTCTATAAAAAATAAAATACTTTTCAAGAACAGAGGTATTCGCTCTATTCTTACTTATGCTTTTTCAATCTGGGGCTTTGCAAGAAAACTAACGTGAACTACAGAGCCCATTAAAAAAAAAAAAAAAAAAAAAAAAAAAAAAAAAATGTTCGTATCATCAGAAACGGCCATCGTTACCTCATGAATACTACTATTCGTACTGCAGCACTTTGGCCTAAAAACGTATCAGTCAACTATTAAAAAGTTTCTATAAAAAAGTTTATAATATTCCTAATGAAATCATTGCAGAATTAACTGATTATGAGGTCTCCGACCCTGCTAATTGCAAACGCCCTAGGTATGCTCTATTAATTGATGATGAAGACCGAGTCGCCCTCTCTCTTCAATCAATTAAACTTAACTTTTCTTTGTATGTTCTGTTCTTGTTAATTATTAAAAAAATATATTTAGACTGCTCTTATAGCATTTTATCTGTCATATTTAAATGTATGGTCACAGTAAAAAGTTTTTTTTTTTTATGAGATGAGTTAGACTCTCGGTAGTATGTTTTCATACCTTTGGATGCAGGAAAACACAATGGTAAACCCACGAGTCAACCGCTAAAATCGGGTTTTTTGGTGTTTTCCATCAAGATATGACTTGGCAGACCGTTTGCGTTTTGATATGCGAATCGAGTTTTAACTAATTCTGGAACAGCCATGAACTCGATGAGGTGATTGTCTGTACTGCCGCCTCCGGTCTATTACATTTCAAAACAAAAATAATGCTCCAATTAAAAAAAAAATACTGTTACAAAGAATGAAACATTTTAGATATTAACATATCATTTACTTTTTAAATGTATCACGTAGCACCGGGGAACCACACAACAATTTAAATTTAGCAATTTTCTCAGAAATATATTGATTGATCCAAACGCTTCTAAATTACAGCTGTATTGCATTTCTAACTGTTTTGTATTTGGAACACATATATATACATATAACTGAGCGGCGCTTGAGCAATGATTACAGGGCAATATGTGTTATTGTGCAATGATTACAGGGCAATATGTATTACTGTGCAATGATTATGCATTTCTAAATATTCAAAGATAAATAAACACAAGTATTAAACATAGTTATGTTTATTTATCTTTGTTATTTTAAAAAAAACTGTTAATTAAAGCTGTTATTTGATAATATAAAAGTATAAAATAAAAAAAGACTAGAGCACACAGAAAACTATTACACAACTTTCTTAAAATGTGTTTTAGTTTATAAAAATTATTCATTTATAATATACATTAATATGTACTTAGATTTAACAAAAGATTTGTTGAATTACCTATAAAACTATTGATTACCATTCCTTCCTTAATGTTTTTCATAAATGCAACAATCTGAAACATATAGAAATGTTGTTTTAGAGGGATACAATATGACGATTAATATTTGTACTCCATAAACTAAAATAATAATTATGGAATACAGTAGTAAAGATTCAGATTTACCTCAATAGCATACGTATGCTCCTCTTTCAAATTTTCTAAAGTATAACAGTTATAACTTCCTTTATTTTCTTCGCATATTGCATCTTGAGTCTGAAGTGTTACAGAATTGAAAGTTTTCGAATCCACATCTTCGTAATTGATAACATAATGGCTTAATTTTCTCGAGAATCTGGAAGGCACCCACGATATCGAAATGGATGTTTCTGTTTTGATTATTTCCAGTTCAACAGGGGATGTGTTTTCTAACCCACAAAAGAAAAGTCCTTTAGAAATGGATTAACAAGCAATAAAAAGGGAAAAAACTTGATTAGGAAATTTTTGCCAAAATTTTAACGTGTTTTTCATATTTTATCATACTATATTTTTCCTTAAGTACTGATCCCGTTTGTCAAACAGTTTTGATTATTTCTAATTTAATGAGGGCTATAAAGAAATACTTTAAATATGGATTAACAAGAAATGAAAATTAAACAACTTCGATTAGGACATTTTTGCTAAAATTTTAACATTTTTCGTACATTTTATTGCACTACATTTTTCCTTAAGCGGTATCTTGACCGGTTCAAAATTTTGATTTTTTCCATCTTGCTTAAAGTACTTTTGTACACACAAATCAAACACAGCACATTTTCTTATATGTAACTATGTTTCTTAATTTTTTAATATCCTCTGTTATATTGCGCTTATTAAATTGTATCCCGGCAGGCACGATATAAGGAGGGGGTCTCTGTACTATTTAACCCCTTAATTCTGGAGCCCATGACTTTCACAGGCAATGCAGGCTACTTTTTTTTTTTTTTAATTCAGATTTTTCGATTCCCAACAATTTTTTAAAATAGTGAAATTGGCTTTATTATGGCATCTTTTTATCTGCCATTAAATAAAGTGAATATTTCTACTTCAAAATGGTGGCAATCAAACAATTTGAATAATAATAATAAAAAAAAAAGTATCCAACATTTATCGGGCGCGTTTCTTAAGCGGTTAACCCGTGCCTTTTGTTTCTAGTGTAAATGGAATCCTTTGACAAAAATCTGAAAGAAGCGAAGTAGTGACTACTTTTGAAAAGTAGTTTGTTGTTGTTACTTTTAAAAACAAATAATTGTAGCCGTATAGTTAACTGCGTTTTCGATAAAATAGTTGTAGTTCTCTACGATAAAAAAGTACAGTCATTCAGGGTAACTTTGATCCGCATTTTCTCTGTTTTCATATGTCACACTCTTATTTTAAGAATATTGTTGCAACTAGGGACATAAAAGAGAAGAAATGATCCTAAATTCTTGTATGACTAAAAAAATTAAGGAATAATAATGATAAAAGCAATAAAAAATGAATTTTTAATTTGGTTCAAAGTTACCCAGCCATTTAGGGTAACTTTGCACCATATGATAAATATTATCTAAAATAATTCATTATAAAAAATATATTATAGTTAGGACAACTTTGAACCCCAAAAAATGTTTTCAGATATGTAGACTCCAAATTTAAATTTTCCAACATCACAAGATTTGTATAATTTATGATATTACAACAAATATTATTCATAAGAAAAGTGGAAGAAGAGAACCATGAATATTTAGAAATTAAAAAAAACTGTTTATTGTTCATATAAAACATAAAAATGCAGTGAAAAACAATTTTCAATGTTTTAACACAATAATATATCCATAGTTACAGTCATACATACTAGTACTAGTATTATTCAAACAAGAATAAAAAACGTCGAACGTATGAAATGTCAAATTTGAGTAGCTCTGCCCCGAATCACGCCTCTAAATGAATTTTATGTATTTTACACATATTTGTGAAAATATATACATATTATATCTAATCCACACTTTCGGCATTTATATAAAAATATACATGCAAATATGGGAAATTTTTGACAGTAGCACCTATAATCAGTAAATTATAAACATCAGTATAACTTTGAGCCGGCTTAAATTTACCCTGAAAATGCGGTAAAATGTTAGGTCCTTCTTATTTTACATTTTATTGACTATTAATAAATAAATAATCACAAAATATTAACACATTTACAACATTTAGATAATAATATGTCTGATAATTGAGTATATTGTTACTTACTATGAAAATTTAATTGGATTACAATAATTTCGAAACAGCATTCAAAATTAACTTGAAAACAGTACTTCACAAAAATTGTTAGATGATGCAATTAATTGCGCATAATGTTGCTAATTTATTTTCTAAAATAAAGAGTAGAAATCCCTGTTTAGATCCTTTCCAACAGAACACAGTTCTGGAGTTTATTTAGTCTTTTGGAGTCAAAAATATTGAAAATTAGGAGGTGGTGCAAAGTTACACCCCATAGTTCAAAGTTACCCTGAATGACTGTATTTTTTCCGACCCGTGTTATTTGTAGCGATGTAGGCAATGGCCGCGTCCAGAGGAGCCACCGGTTAGTGACCGGTGAGGTCGGTTAGTCACCAAGGCGTTCAGTGCTGCTAACCGGGTCTCAACCAATGTCGTTCAGCGCAAGTAACAAAAGTGACCGGTGAGAGACCGAACTAACCGAAGAAAATTCTTGATTAGTTGGGTCACGTGATCGGTTACATGAAAGTTTATTTACATTTGCATTGCACATGATGAAACAATAATAAAAGAATAATTACGGCAACGTAATACAGATGGCGCCAATAGTAAATAACACCAGTGCCGTCCAGTAGGTCTGTCGACCGGTTAGAGACCGGTCACTTACCGTGACGTCACGTAACCAATCTCACCGGTGACTTTAGTAGTGAGGTCTGCTGGACTCGCCCAATCAAGGTTGAATTTTTTCATCAGAAAATATAATTTGTTTCAGTTCATCGTCACGTAACATGTCATTTTTTTAGTCCCCTTCAATCTTTCCCCTCGACGATGTTTCAATATCTTTATTTTATTTCTTCATTTTCCTATTCTTTTTATTAGCATTTGATTTGAGGCTTCTCCAAATCGTGCAATGTGATTTTTTTTTTTTTTTTTTTTTTTTCATTTTGAAATTTTACGTGTTGAAAGATCTATCAGAAAAAACTTGTCGATTATCACATGCTGCCAACTTCTTCCTCCCAGATCGATTTATGTTATTTCGAAAGCCTTTTTAACACTTAATAGAATACTTTGTTACGTATTTTTCACTTTGTTAGATAAAGAAAGCTTAAGTTTAACCCAATTGTTCCTGAATTTTTGTTTTCTCAAATTTGTTAGTAAAATCATTTTAAAATGTTGCAAAATGAACCGGAAAAATAATAAAAAAATTATGCTAAAGTTTTTTTGTATTTATTTGATAAAATGTAAAAGTAATAAATATGGGAATATGCATAATATTTGTAGTAATACAATACGTTTTGTCTAAATTTATAGAAAATAAGCTTTTAAACTGTATATTATGTACCATAATTAATATTTTTATGAACTACTAAAAAAATATATTTATTTCTTTATAGACTAATAAAATTATAAGCATTATTAAAAATAATCTAAGAATAATAATAAGGCTTAAAACAATTTATTTCAGACTCATCTTGAAAAGGACTTTACATAAATAACTGTCCCTAAATGGATAATAAAAATGTGTACCCATTCGTGCCTGTCGCTTTATATTTTGCATGTTACAAAAATGCATAAAAAAAACAGGCTTGAACATATAATTTCATAATAAAAAAAAAATATATACTTATTTAGAAGAAGTCCACAAGCTAAGATAAGGACTTATTTATTTGAATCCTTGATAGAAAAAACACAAATGAACTTACTTTTTACATTTCGCCATCTTGAAAAAGGCAAAACCTATAAGCTCTGAAAAAAGCGTGTATTTAAGCAAATAAATATTCACCTTATGCTGTCATCTCTCGGTAACAAATAAAGACATTTATAGATAATTATTTCATTGTAATAATAATTATATCATAATAATTTCCTTGTTATAAAGAAGAACAAAATTATACAAATTTATTAAAATTCGAAGCCACAAATGGGTTAATAAAGTGCTTTAAGTGAAGTTCCAGAAAACATTAACTTTAGTAAACATTTCCCTTGAATATAGAATTACAGCCGGTACCGGTGGGTGCTACAACTTAAAGAATTAATTAATCAGCATTATGCAAAATAAATTTGATTGAAGAGTATTACTGTTTTCGTCATCTCTTATTTAATCAAGCAATCAAAAACTGCAGAGTTGTTTAACCCTCTGAGCGTCTTGCAAAAGGATAAAATTGTAATGCTGTTTTCTTTGCATTTTGTTTTAAATGCTAAGAAAATATGATTCTTTCAACATTATAAAATAACTCAATTACAAATATGAATGTAATCCATGAGAGTATTAATCCTTCGTCAATCTATTTAAAATTCATTAAATCTATAGAATTATATTATCTTAAATATTGCTCGTATTGCTGTGAAACCTGGAGCTTAGTGAACGGAATATTACACCCCAAACACTTAGAGGGCTAGAAAAAAGAGAGAGGTTCCTTTTGTTTAACATTACAAACTTAAAAAGTAATAAAGGAGAATGCTATTTTATTCCGATTTAAATTTTAAAGTAAGCAACTTTTAAACTTACCCGATCCTTCAGCTGTAATATTTTTGGGCTTTGCACAATTAGTTTTGAGGTCGCCAGTGGAAGCGCATACTCGAACAATCCATGTGTCGAGAGGATCAGAGTAAAAAGAACAAGAAAAATTGTCGCTTTTAACGCATTCCGCAGCAAGATTGGTTGATACTTCCCAAGCAGTGATTGAAATATTCACTTTCCAACAATTCCAAGTCTCTTCTGGTGGTATCTGAAATTTATTTAAAAAATACAAAATACCATTTTGCTCTGTTCCTTACGCGAGTTCAAAAACACTATGTGAAAAAAAAGAAAAACAATTAAATACAGCAAAGTAAAGGTGCTTGTTTTACATTAGGGGCTGCCCATAAAAGATGTCATACATTTTTCAATATTTTTGACCCCCTCCCCCTCTTTGTCACAAAGTGTTACACATAACCATCCCCCCCCCCCCTTGTCACATGTCACGCTATATTACATAAACACATACTTGCAGTTCAGAAACAAAGCACTACGTTATAGATCATATTTCAAATTTTATTTTTAAACTTTTAATTATGCGTTTTATTGACATTTGTCAGCATAACGATAAAAATGATTAGTGTACTTATTTTGTATGAAATATTAAGGATTGAAAGATTAAGGTTTACAACAAAAAACATAATTAATATACAATAGTAATAAAATATTAATATGAAAGAGCAACTGAAAACAGTAGTATTTTGAAATTTGAAATGGAATTTAATATATTTGACTTTAAATGTTATTATTACTTTATGAACACAAAATACTTTAATTTCAAAACTCTGCTGATTTTTAATGCTTTTATTTTAACCAAAATGTGTGATGTCACACTTCTTCGTACCCCCTCTAACCCCTTGTCCCAACTGTCACAATTTCACGAATTCTCTTCCCACCCCTCCAAGCGTGACATCATTTGTGGAAGGCCCCTTAACAGAAACAATTAATGGTGGCTGTAGTAATGATGTGTAATATTGAAAATTTAATGAAGTGTTCTGAAATTTTTATAACATACTAGGGAAGGTTCCCAACTTCCAGATCGGGATTTTGTCGAGAGTGGTGTCGTTGGAAAGCTCTTACCATGGGGATCAAGGAAATGTGTACAACTACCCGTCCGAATGCAACTGGTGAAGAGTTATAGGGCGATGTATTTCTGCCATTTATTGATTTCTCCAGGTCGCTAGCTATGCAGGAAAGACACACAATCATATATAACTAATTGGGCTGTACTGACTTGGAGTATGCATTAAAGAACATCAGGAACTAACTCCTCGTCCACCTTCAATGACATGCGTCGATATGCCTTTCAAAAGGCTTTAATTAGAGACATGGATCCCGTCTTTTGACCAGTTAAACATGCATGCTTTAATTTAACTAATAAAACCTGTGACAACTGTGAAACACCCCCTTTCATTGTGTGTAACTGGTGTTGGAAACACTCGTGCTTCAGCCATTTCTACTCAGAAAAGCACTACCATAATTACTTTTTCTACCAAACATAAACTGTCTTCTCTGTAATCGGTCAACTCTCTTTTCTACCACACAGAGTGTCTTTCCTGCATAACTAGCGACCTGGAGAAATAAATAAATGACAGAAATATATCGGCCTATAACTCTTCACCAGTTGCATTCGGACTGGTAGTTGTACACATTTCCTTGATCCCCATGGTAAGAGCTTTCCAACGACACCACTCTCTACAAAATCGCAGTTGGGAGCCTTCCGTAGTTAGTTTTACAATACAGCATAAACAAAAAACAAAAAATAGAAAAACTATTATAAATCTTCATAGACCAGTCGTTATAAACAATGAGAATTATGAATAATAATAATAATAGCAATAATATTAATAATATCACAGTTCAGAAATAAAACACAAGATTAAAAACGTTGCTATTTCACAACTTCATTAGAAAATTATAATAATCAAAACAACAACATTAACAACAACAACAATAATTATTATTATTATTAACGATTTAAAACAACTTATTATTTTATATAAAATGAAGGTGAATGATCATTTTTGGTCTTTTTACATTTGCATAAACCATAACAGTAAAACATTATTGACCCAATATAAGCTATATCGCTGCTAAATATTAGGACCTTGTCTAAATATTGCGTCAATATTGGGTTGTTTATATTTCGTCAATATTGGCGTAAAATTGGCAAGAAATATTTAGGCAATGCACTGCCAATAAAATCAATACTTGTGTAATATTGGCATTATATTGGAAATATTTCCAATCTAAAAATATTTATGCAACATTGGCGTTTCATTGGCAGTATTGCTAATATAAGTCCAACATTGGCACATGTACTAAATATTTCTTGAAAATATTGGCGCAATATTAAATGTCAACATCTCAATATTGGGAAAATATTTCATGCAAGGAATGGAATGTTGGCCGAATTTTGGTGAAATATTGGTTTGTTACCTGAGACTGTCTCCAAAGAAGACTTTTGATGTGAAAATTAATTGTATTAATAAAAGTTATTATTTTCGGGTATGCAAAATTGAAAAAAATCTTTATCTCATTCAGGTCGCGTTGTCTCGAACCTACGAACTAGAGTTCGTAGGTTCGAGACAACACAAGCATACGATTCAATTCCATTCCATAATTCGCTTTGAGCTCTTGATGTTCATACAGTGAAACATGCTGAACATTAATGCTGGATATATAGGCCAAAATGGCAAAAATATTTCATTCCTTTTTTCAAACATTTCTCGTTTTATACGTTCATGATATTTTAGTTTATACAGTCGAACCTCTATTTAACGAAGTCGCTAAATCCCGGAAAAAAGTTCGTTATATGGAAAATTCGTTAAATAGAGATTCACCTTTTAAAATACTTTAAACTACATAAAACAGATTTTAAATTCATAAACACTAAATATTTTTACTAAAAGTAATTAATCACATTTTTTTAAATAAATTATATCGATTTGTTTTATTTATTTTACCCACCAATATCCATCATCAATTCATTTTTTTCTACGTGCTTAAATCTTTGAAATCTGCAAGAAAAACAAAACATTGTCCGGGAATACACTGTATTTTCTGTTTAAAGTAAATAGTTTTACATTAAAATTAACGAATTTTAATGACATTGTCGTATTTATTATTATTATAACAAATAATTTTAACCATACATTAACATATGCGTCCTTAAATTTAATTTCTGAAAAACTCTGTTAATTTTGCCTGAGTTTTTTATTTTAAAAAGTGCTTTCTCTCATAATACGTCTCGCATCTTTGCAATGCACCAAAAACCCCTTCGTGCGTATTTTCTTCTAACTATAATTCTCGTCGGATTGTTTCAAATGATTTTAGCATTTCATCATACGAAGTTTTGTTAATTCCTGCATCATGACCATTTCCATCACCATCGTCTTCATCGCAATTCATTGCTGTACTGTTTTTATTTTTCACACTGTCGAAAATATCCAATTCGGATAGTGTTTTCGAGGTTTCAATTTTAGAATTAAGTGAAATAGAATCATCAATCAGCACATCATGGTTAATTTCTTCTTTTTTCTCTCTGTATCCACATTTTTTAAGTTACTCTAAGGGATTATCGTCTTCGTCCTCCGTACTTACCGAATTCTCACTGCTGACAAAGAAGGCGCCTGGTAAAACCAGTTCAAGGCCATTGAGCATCATAAAATGTGTTTAAAGAAAGAATAAGTTTGAAATGTCCAGAAATATTTTGAGAAATGGGAAGAAAAAAAATTTTTGATCACAAGAAAAAGTTCGTTAAATAGAGAATGCACTTCGCTATTTGGAGGTTATTTTACGAAGAAATTCGCAAAATATTCTTGGTTCCAAGGAAAAGTTCGCAAAATAGAGGTTCGTTAAATAGAGGTTCGACTGTATTTCATTTCGGGGAAAATTAAATACCTAGCTCCGATGCGATGTGTTTTGACGCATTTTGTACACTAATTTATTCAATTTTTAGTAATTATTAATTTAACCGATTAAAATTGCTAGAAAATGACACATCACATTAGGTTGGAAAAAATACGAATACCTTAAATAACAGAAATAAACTAATTGAAGAAATATATCATCATTGTATCATGTATTATGTAATTTATACTTGCGCTTTTTGAATTTATGTTTACTGTGAATAAAGTAATTTTCAACTATCTTAAATTAAAATATTAAATTGCGATCGAAAGGCAGACGATTATTTTTTATTTGATGAATATTAGTATTTCGAACTAACTTTTCTTTTTTTATGGTTTCGTTCATCTGACGAAACCCTATTCGTCTCACTCCTCTGTCTGTCCGTCACAGAGCCCGTTCTCAGAAACTATATATGTTGGAGGCTTGAAATTTTACATACTTATAGCTGAACACCGCACATCAAACGAAAAATCATAAAATTTTGAAAAAGTCTTATATTTACCCTTCTGGGCTCTAACTTGTGTATTTTAATCTTTTTGTTCTAACCAGTGACCCGGAGCTGAACAATTTTTGATGCTCCAGCTCCAGCTCCGCTCCTAGAGAAAATACTGTGGCTCCAGCTCCGGCTCCAACTCGGCTCCGACTTCGCGCTTTTGAGTTGCAGATTTTAATTTACACGTTTAATTTTTTGCTCACAAATACTTTCTACCTTCATTAAAGATCTGACAAAATGCATTTTTCTTCTCATCAAACTTCAAATGCTTGTTCAGAAAGTATGACATCTTTTAGCATTTGCTTTTAAAATAGAAAGTTTGGTGGAATTTTAAACACAAAAATCTTAAATTTCTTCTACACTTTTCAAACAGCCAAAGTTGTACAACTACACATGTAAACAACAGGCGGCCATATTGGTTTTCGAATAGTGTTGTCACTTAGTTCAAGTAGAAAGTAGAAGTAAAGTAGTGTTACCATGTTTTGAGAAGGTTTCCTTCTCTAATAATAATAATAAAAACCTAAAAAATGATATAATTAAAATACTGAATAATGATGTAATTAAAATATTTTAAGCCTAGAAATTTAAACTGGGAAAAAAAAAAAAAAAAAAAAAAAGATTTCAAAGAATATTAAAAACTAAAGGAGCCCTGGAGCTGGGGAAAATTTAGAGCTCCAGCTCCAGGGAAAACACAGCTCCGGAGCGCTCCGGCTCCGGGCTCCAGCTCCAGCTCCGTGTCCCTGGTTCTAACTGAACCCCTAATTGAGTTGAAGACTTGAAATGTTACATACTTATAGCAGAACATTTGTGATCACACGAAAAATTTCAAAAATTTCAAAAAGTCTTATATTATTGGCCCCTCCGGGATCTAACTTGTGTACTTTAAGCAATTTTTCTAACTCAGCCCCTAATTAAGTTGGAGACTTGAAATTTTGCATACTTATAGCAGAACACTTGCGATCATACGAAAAGTCATAAAATTTTCAAAAAGTCTTATATTATTTACTCCCCTGGGCTCTAACTTGTGTATCTTAAGCAATTTTTCTAACTCAGTCCCTAAGTAAGTTGGAGACTTTAAATTTTGCATACTTATAGCAGAACACTTACGATCACACGAAATATCATAAAATTTTCTAAAAGTCTTGTATTATTTACCCGTCCGGGCTCTAACTTGCGTATTTTAAGCAATTTTTCTAACCTCTCCCTATTGCACCCGGTGGGTACTTTTCTAACTTTTGCCGACACACCCTTGACCACTCTTTTATTATTATGCTCATAACCTTACATATTTTAATTCCACTTTTTACCGCCAGGATTCGCCTACCACTCGTGGGTGCTATGGGCAAGATCCCCGCGACTAATATATATATATGGATAGGTTGTAAAACGGAGTTTCGTTCGGATAGAGGTTTATCTAGAATAGAGTGCGTCCCCTGGTTGCGAAATGTGGAATTAATAGATTTTGCAAAAGAATAAAGTGTTTTGAAAGGAATATTAAACAAAACCCTCTGTGCGATCTGTGATAACACTTACCCACTTGTTTTTTTTATCTTCGTTTTTCCTCACTAAAAGTATAAAAAGTTCAGCCTGTTTTATTTTCGTATTAAAATAATAATAATGGTGATGATAATTACTACAACTATTATTATTATACCAAAATAGTAATGTATTATTAAAGTTGTACTGAAAAAGTCTTAAAAGTATTCTTATTACATGAAAAAACCTTCTATTATGCTATGGCATGTTTATAATTTTTTTTTTGTTTGTAATTCTATGGTTATAATAAAGAATTACTATACTTACTGTCCAACGCACGTAAATATGCTGATTTGCTGATGTTAATTCAATTTGTGAAGGGGACATAGATGGAACTATAATGAATATTAAAATATTCAATATTATTTCTTAAAATCAATTGGTACAAGTTAGAAAAAAATTATAGAACATTTAACTGAAAAATCTATTCAGTAATAAGAAAATTCGTGCAGATCTATTTAGTAACTGTTTGCATTTAATTTGATGTAACTTCAAAATCTGCAGTTAATAGCTAAATTTCCAAACTAATTATAATAATTATTATTATTTTTCCAAAAGTAAAAAAAAAAAAAAAAAAAAAAAAAAAAAAAAGGAAAAATACAAAAAAATTTAATATATTAAGGATTTTTCTTTCACAATTTTTTTAAATTATTATTTGTAAAACATTTTTAGCGAAAATGAATCGAGAATTGAAATCCAACGAGTATTTTTTATATATTATAAATTATAAAGAAGGAGCTTGGTGCAATATAATAGAAGCGTAAAAAATATCAACGTTAAAAGCACCAAAAATTTTAAGTTTTAAGCATACCGGTTTCGGTAGCATATAGCATACCTTCCTCAGTGCTAAGGATGGCGGAAATTTTCTCACATATATAGGAGAGATGGGGATTCAAGTTAAAGGTTTATTGACCAATAGGAAAACAGAGGATTGCAGGTAACAGCCAATAGGAAAATAGATGGGAAATACTTCGGTCCCATTTCCCATCTATTTTCCTATTGGCTGTTACCTGCAATCCTCTGTTTTTCTGTTGGTCAATAAACCTTTAACTTGAATCCCCATCTCTCCTATATATGTGAGCAAATTTCCTTCATCTTTAACACTGAGGAAGGTAATGATATATGCTACCGAAACCGGTATGCTTAAAATTAAAAATTTTTGGTGCTTTTAACGTTGATATTTTTTACGCTTCTATTTTTTATATATATATTTTTTTATATTATCCAAAGAAATTGCTTACACTTATAAACTGGAGTAATACAGTAGTAACATCTCTTAACCGATTTCCAACGAAGAAGATTACAGAATTCGTTTGTATTCTTCTTTTCTGCGTTTTTCCGCGCTTAACTTTTGAACGAATGGCTTGATTTCCACTTTTTTTTTTTTTTTTTTTAATTTGAAAAGTTTCTTTCTGCAGATGATCCCGTCTCCAGATCATTAGGTTCGAAATATGATATGTTTGTCCGTCTTTTTAACACTTTCCAATAAAGTTGAAAAGTGTTTATGACTTGAGTTTGTCTGTCCGTCTGCGCTCTAACTCTCGTAAATATAGTCGGATCGTTCTGAAATCGTTGGATGTTAGTGACCTCTACCACAGCACGATCCCTATTTGAAATAAAGTTTCTAGGATGTTTAGTTCATTTACAGGGACAGTCAAAAGTTTTCCATTACATTACGGCCTATTGGAAAAAATCGTTTAAAATAGTTTTAAATAATGTTACATGCTTTCAAACATAATAAAATTCATATGCATTTATCAAGTGCACTAAAATATACATTCTGTAGAATATACGAGGCAAAGAATAGTTATTATTCATTTACAGGGCCACACAAAATAAATCCGTTACAGAGCGATATAGGGGGGAAGGGAATTGTTTGCGGCGTATTTTAATTATGTTAAATTATTTCGTGTATAATGAAATTGTCATGCGTTGCTGAGGTTTACTATAACTTATTCCGTGTGTAATACGAAGTGCATAGCATTTACAGGGACACACAAAAGATTTCAGATACTATATTGTGCCCGAAGTACTGTACAGTAGCGATGATTGCTGGAAATGCATTTTTATATATGTTATGTGCTTTTATGTTTCACTATATTTATGCATAGTATATGGTGTATATAAATGTTGTAATTCATATACAGGGCTACACAAAATAATTCGTAATGGTTACTGGTTATGATTGCAAATTGCTTAAAAGTGATTTTTAAATGAGTTATGCATTTTTACGCGGAACTGCATTTGGTTTACTAAGAAGTGTTTGTAGAACATAGATAACAAGATATACAGGGTCACGCAAAGAATTGGATACATGGCCGTCTATAAATGATAATTTCTGGAAATGTGATTTCAGTAGTTTTAAGAGTGTTTTACTTTGAATTAAACTTTAGCTAAATAGTGGCGTGTAATAAAGGTACTAGGTTAACTACAAGGCTGTACAAATGTATGTTTTGATCTATTAGTATAAATTGTTGAAAGAGAAATTTCAACCTGTTATGAGTTTTCTTTTAAACTAAATTTTCCCATTATATAGTATATATATCAACCTACAGATCAAATACAGGACTGTTCAAAAGAATTGGAATACATATTTGACTATATACGGTAACTGCAGAAATCAGTTTTTCAAATGTTTCATGCGTTTTCTAAAACTAGGGGGCTCGGCCCCCTACGAGCTACGCTCGCCAACCCCCGTCCAAACACCGCAGACTCTAAACGCACGCTAATTTGATCGGCTTTAAAAATATTTCGAAAGATTAAATTATAATTTAAAAAACAGTGGCGATCTCCCTATAAACGGATTTCTATTCATTTCTCTTTGATTGGGGAATTTTAACGCCAAATCCGCTGCGGTATTACTTGATTATCCTGTCGACCAATTTCGCCTAATTATATAAATCGTCAAACCACTCGCCAAATTATACAAATTGATATAATTTTTATTTTAAATAACGAAAGAACAAATAAATTCGTACAACATTAATAAAAACACAAAGAAAACGTCGAAATAAAAATAACTTGATGACGTATACACGTGTAACAACATTTCAAAATAAGCGTATATAAAAGGAATTAAGTAAAGAGAGTCTTTGTCTCCTGGTATTTTTTAACAAAGCGAAAGTTCCTGCTTTTTGTACGTAATTATTTAATTCTAATTTGAAAGTTTTTTCCTGTTTATAATAGTCACGTGTAAATAAATTTTTAATTTGAAGCAAACATTATTGCTTGCGCTTTTTATACAGTTGGCAACAGTTTAAATTAGTACAATTTTCTGAAATCTGTAAAAAATATCTCTAGAAATGGCGAAAATTTGAATTTAAAATAGAAATAAAACCTGAAAAAATGAGTCAAAATAAAAAAAAAATTATGCAATCTGCACTCCGGCAAATTCTAACGCCCGTCCGGACACCGCAGACTCTAAATGCACGCTAATTTGATCGGCTTTAAAAAGATTTCGAAAAATTGAATTATAATTTAAAAAACAGTGGCGATCTCCCTATAAACGAATTTCTATTCATTTCTCTTTGATTGGGGAATTTTAACGCCAAATCCGCTGCGGTACTACTTGATTATCCTGTCGACCAATTTCGCCAAATTATATAAATCGCCAAACCACTCGCCAAATTATACAAATTGATATAATTTTTATTTTAAATAACGTAAGAACAAGTAAATTCGTACAACATTAATAAAAACACAAATAAAACGTCGAAATAAAAATTACTTGATGACGTATACACGTGTAACAACATTTCAAAATAAGCTAATATAAAAGGAATTAAGTAAAGAGAGTCTTTGTCTCCTGGTATTTTTTAACAAAGCGAAAAGAAAGTTCTTTTAAATGAGACATTTTAAATTAATTCTCAAAATATCAAATAAATGTCTAGCGCAATTTCTAAATTTAAACTTTTTTGCAATATTATTTTGTGTTCATTTTATGTAATAACTATAATGTGACGTAAATATGGCGTAATTTCTCCTAAGACTTCTAACGCATGTTAATGAATTTATTATTTTACAATATCCTTTCTCTTTTAAAATTCACGTGTGTACTTTTTATGACGTAATTTTTAATAAGTTCCTGCTTTTTGTACGTAATTATTTAATTCTAATTTGAAAGTTTTTTTCCTGTTTATAATAGTCACGTGTAAATAAATTTTTAATTTGAAGCAAACATTATTGCTTGCGCTTTTTATACAGTTGGCAACAGTTTAAATTAGTACAATTTTCTGAAATCTGTAAAAAATATCTCTAGAAATGCTGAAAATTTGAATTTAAAATAGAAATAAAACCTGAAAAAATGAGTCAAAATAAAAAAATTTATGCAATCTGCACTCCGGCAAATTCTAACGCATAAAATGATCTAAAAATGATTACACTGCCATGTATAGTTTTTGCTGCTATAAAACTTTTTTAGTGGAACAATTTTGTCCAACTTTAGTATTAAATAACTCTTAAAATAATTCTTCGATTTGAAAACTGTCTGCATCAGCGTGTTTATCAAACATTTCTGTATAAAACCACCGATTTTCATATTTTTGTATGCATTATTTTTGTTAATATTAGCGAAGAAAGGCCTCCGGTCACAAAAAAATCAAAACCGGCGGCGGCGGCGGCGGTGACAGCGGTAGTTACTTTTTTTTAGAATAGAGAGATGTTTACTTAGTTCTCTTATATACCCTATTTCTCTAAATAACGAAGTTTTGTTAAAGTATTCAGGAAGTGTTGGTAAGTGTTTCATAATCAATGCTAAACGCATGATTTTTCTTACTTGTTTTATATCTTATTTTGATTTTATAGGCTTTAAGTATAGTAAAAATTGACCAATTGTCACGGATTTTGAGTATGGTGATAAGATGCACAGTACTACTTTCCGTTTTAAAAATAGTCGCCGTGTCGTGTATAGATTTTTTTACAGCAATAGAACAAAACTTTTGATACATCTTTGTAAGTGCCAAAATAAGCGATATTGACAACAATGAGATTCAAAATGAATGCGGATTAGAGTCCTGAATCACGTCAGAAAATTCGACTTTACTCGAACTTGACCTGACCTGCTGTTCGGGTCTGATCGGTAATAATTTTATTTTGGTAGTGGGTCGGGGTCGTTTCGTGTCCACTTTATTTTTTTTCGGGTTCAGGTTGGTTTTGGGTTGTTTTTTAAGCTTGCGAGTCGGGTTTACAGGGATCACAGCTTTCCTAATTTTTTTCTACGTTTGTCACCACTTTACGAAGCTGTAAAATTTCTGGTATATTTCTATTGTAGCTTCTTTTTAAAAGAAAGTCCATAAACTGTTTAAGATTAAAATAAAAAGAAATGAAAAGAAAAAAAAAACCCTTATATATTCAAATATAAATTAAGCAAATTTTTTCTACATAAAAAAATTAGATTGATTGATATTATGCGGGGGTGGATCCAAAAAAGGTTACGAGCAGCAGTACAGTAGAACCTCTTTTATCCGAAACTCTCGATTAACCGAAATCCATTTTGAAAGCTTTTATTTTTACTATCACATTCCTTGTGTGCAAAATCTATTTTGAAAGCTTTTTTTTTTTTTTTAACTATCATATTCCTCGCGTGCAAGCGGTCCTTTCCGAACCACGAGTACATATAAATATTTTCGATCCCCTTTCTTAGAATTCCTTTGAATTTAACTTGAGCTCCCCTGAGCTGCGGAGTGGAACGAACGAAGAAAACGAACAAATTAGCGATTCTGAAGTTTTTGAATGTTTTGCAAAAGGTTTGGCTTAGCTGGAACAGCAGAAAGACTGTGATACTGGCGAGCTAATAATATTTGAAACTTCGCTATAGAGCTTCAAAGCAAAGGCAATCGAAACTGCGACAAACAAAACATTGTTCCAAGTTCCAAACCCTTGTGAAATACGTGAAAGGTACTTAATTTCAAAATTAAAGCTCAAGTAATTTATTCTTGTTTCTATTTGCTATTACTTTATTTTTTATTAAGCACTTGTTACCATAATAAGAAATTGCACATATATTTCTCCTTAATTTTAAAATTGAAGCGTTCTCGATTATCCGAAACGTGGTCGGTCCCAATTACTTCGGATAATCGAGGTTCTAATGTATTTCAAAAGTAATTATTGTGGAGTGAATATTCTTTCCCACAGTGGAAACAGATGGCGCAACTTGTCTTACAGCGGTTTGCGGATAGGTAGTGTAAGTTCGCAGATGCGTCAGAGTGATTGAAATAACAAGTTTACAAAAGTGGTCATGCTCGTGCAACTTTGACAATGTTACAACCATACAAAGCAAACGTCCTGTCGTGTTAGTGAGGGTGTCATTCTCCTGCATGACAATCCAGCCCCATACTGCTTGCCATAATCAAAAATTGCTGCAAAAGTTCAAGTGAGAAGTCTGGATCTCCCCGCCCCCATACAGCTCAGATTTGGCACCCAGTGACTGTTTTCTGATTTTGAAATTGTAGGAAACATTTATCTGGAACAAGGTTCTCTTCAGATAGGGATGTGAAAACATTTGCCAAGAACTGGCTCAATGGGCAGGGACGTGGTTTCTACCAAATCGGGTAAAACAAGTTTGTCCTGCGCTCAGATAAATGCCTAAATAGATTTGGTGATGATATGGAAAAGTGATCGGCAAGCATGTCTCTTAATTCTCTGTTGTGTTTTCTGTCTATTGTTAACAAATTATTTTTTATTACCCTTGTACCTTTTTTTGGATCCATCTTCGTATAATTATAGAGAATTTCTCAGAATTGGATTAAAATATGTGGATATATTTTTTTTTTGTCATTTTAGGTTTGGGGTCCGTTTCGGATTGACTTCAAATGGAATTTTTGAGTTCAGGCCAAAAAAGGACGAAGGTATGCAGGAGAGCCAACTTTTCAAAAATATTGGGTGGGCTCGAAAATTTTCGAGTAAACTGAGCACACTTATCACTTATCACTGAGCACAGAAATATGGTGCATCTTCTAGCGACAGGATCCAAAGTGTTGGAAAGGAATGCAGCATCTAAAATACTTTTGCTTTGACGTTGATAATATGACTTATCATCAATTCCTTTTAAAAAAGAAATAATTTAATGCATAATTTCTGTCTCTAAAATTTTGTTTACAAAGAAAAGAAATATATGTGTTGTGCTACAACCAAAGTATTATGCCGTGATTTAAAAATATAAATGAAAAGTGCAAAATTACTTTTTTATTTATAATAATTCAGGTATAAACAATAATACCAAAATATTATGCCGTGACTTAAAAATATAAAAAATAAATAAAAAGTACAAAATTATTTTTCTAAATAAATGCATTTTGATTTAAATAATTATATGGCATTAAAAATTGAATTTAATAAAATATTTTAGTTAGTTCTTATATAATGATTTCAAAACTTTTTATTGAAAATTCTATTATTTCAAATTTTCTAATAAAATTAAAGCTAATGCAATAATTCTGTGACCAGATGTCTCCGCTTCTGCACATTATCCAAATAAAATATTTTAATAAGTTCTTATATAATGATTGCTAAATTTTTTATTGAAAATTCTATTAATTGAAATTCTCTAAAATTGAAGCTGATGCAATAATTTTGTGACCAGATGTCTCCACTTCTGCCCATCACCCCAACGAAAAAGTGCTCTTTCCCAATTTTCGTTCTTCCATAGGAAGCTGTCTAGGAATGACACGCTAGTGTTCTGGGCTTCGAAGCTCAGTTTACAAGTATTGCGATTATAGCGCCATCTGTTAACGATTTTTGCAACTAAATTTTGAAACTTCTGTATAACATTTTTACAGCTTAGCTAATAAACAAACCGTTTACCGCATAATTCTATTGATCTTTGTTTTTGAGATATTTAATTTTGAAATCAGGGTCTTATTCGCTGGACACCCTGTAACTTATCGCAATGCGGCGTTCACGATGACTTTGAAATTGAGTCTGCAGATGACAGTCACATGACAGTCACAATGTAACTACATTGTAAAGTCACCTGGTGATTCGTCACAAAGCAGTAGTCACAGTGACATCTCAGTGGAGTCACATATAGTGATCATTTGAGACTCATATTGAGATGTATGGAATTTCCTATTTTTTTGCTTCATCGCAGTGACTGTGACACTTGTGACCATGTGTGACATGAATGAGATGTTATATGGACTAGTTGTGCTGTAGAGATAGTAATTATTCGAATTATATTATTTCCTTTTAAGTATTCGCGTTCTTAAAAATTAGCATTTTGTGATAGGTCCTTAATTTTGGACATCAGTGTAGTTCCAATTGCAAAAATGTTTTAACTGAGGTTAAAAAAAAAATATTTTAAAAGTCGTTTTGATCAATAAAAACATTCCTTAAAAAATTACGAAATTTAAATTTTATACAGTTCCTAGGACCTATAAGTGATATTTAGTAAAAATTAACTATTGCAGTAAGACAAACAAAGTCCCATTCATCTAACACTAAAATTGACCAAGTTATGAAACTTTGAATTGCATGCATTATGACAATTTTCTGTAATCTGAACACAGATCAGTTGGGCCGTGCTTCGAGGAATCGTTCACAAAGTGCTTAAAGTATTAAAATGATTTACTTCGCGTATATTTCTGCATTGCAGTCGAAGAAAGTCATTTAGAGCAAGTTTTAAGATAACTTTCATTTGTATTAAGTAAGTTTTAGATTAGATAATCTAATAGCGTTTTAAAATATGTATCATTTTGTAAAGAACTGCGACTGTTGCTTTTCATCATTTCATTAAAAAAAAAATTGTTATTTTTTATAGTGCTGTATATTATTCTTTAATATGTCAGAATGAAAATAGATTTCAAATATATGTTGTAATGTTAATTTTATTTTCAACTATTATATTTTTTTTATATGTGACGATTATTTATATTTCAAGTAGCTTTGTGAATGACCCCTGTTTCGTAGCAAAAAAGATGCTTCAAATTTAAACAGCTATTACTCGGTCAATATAGGGCTGGAGGACCGTATGAAACTTTGAATTTCGTAATTGTTTAAGAAAGGTTTTTATTAACCGAAATCGCTTTTAAAATACTTTTTTACTTCATTTAAAACGTTTTTGTTACTGGAACTATACGTCTATGTCTAACGGTTTAGGAATTTGCCATTGGACACCGTTAAGAGTGGCAGTGGACACCCTATGTATACTATAATTGTAATTCAAATGTAACTGAATGTTTTCTAAAGTCATTTATATAAAAATAAAATTTATCCAGGACTTTTAATCCAAGATTACACACATTTGGTATATTATTTTGAATTAAAAGTACAGTGGGCTCGTGGGTAATACGCTTTTGCTTAACCCCTTCAGGGGTGGTGGGATAAAATATAGCTCACCTAATTTAAACAAGATTCTCACCAGAAAAATTTAACTAAATTTTACATTTTTAACGTTTGGGGAAAATCATTGGAAAATTGCTTTTCCTTATTTAAAAATAAAAGTTTTCGATTATTCCGGTGAGAATTAAATATTTAGAGACAATTTTGCTTGCCCCTCAAGGGGTTCAGACGTACCTCCGGTTGATGAGACCAACTTCGTTTTCCTCATCGTTTCTTAATTTGGAATTAAAGACATCGCTTAAAGCTTACTACTCATCCAATAATACGGACAATTTTTTTCACAAATTGACCGAGTAGAATCCAAACTGCTTTTGTACATTATTTTTCCAAAAGTATCTTTGAGGTAACGTTCGTTATTTTGAGACATCAGTAAATTCTTAGTAACAATAATGAAGAGAAGGAAAACTTTCTATCACCAAAACTGTGAGGGGTTCATGGGCTAATGGCTGGTCGTCAATATTATACTATCAAAATGAGATAAAATAGACCAAATTGTCAAATGTGTCGCAAAACTGGAAAATGATGTGGTAAATTGATCACTTATCCGGGACGTATCTTAACAAATAAACAGATAACATAAATTCAAAATAAATTCTTAGCCACAAACAACACGACTGTACTATAAATGAACTATTGCATGAACAATAGACTTTTGAACTTTTGTATATAATTATATCATATTCATCATAGTTATTCACTATTTTACCCATTTTATATATTTTACATTATTTTTAAGCTGAAGGAAATATTTTTTGTCGGGCGCAGATACAATGTATTAACACAAATAATCGATGTTAAGCAAATGTGTTAATGTATAATACCTAATGCAAAAACTTTAATGAAAATAATGTTCAACTTTCTTTTAGAAATGGTTATTTAAAATTATTGAGTATATCAGCCAGAAAATTATGACTAGCCACATAATATTGTATTTATTCAACTAAGATATACAAGACATTTGACATTTTTCTAAGCATGGTGGGTAAATTCCTTAATAACTGCCCGAATGACGACTGTACTAAATATATAAGCATAGGCCACCCAGTTTCTGTTCTCAAATACCGCTCCATTATCTAGTGAATCAGTAATTATAATATTGATGAAAATCATCACCATGCTCCTCAAAACATCTCAATATATTTTCGGCTTTATGTCATGAAACATTGATTCTATGGGAGATTACATTAATCATAGATATTTGCCAATCTAAAATTTAAAGAGCTACATTAAAATATCAAACTTTGAAGGACATTTTTGATTGTATATCCAGTCGCTTTCACTACAACACAGGGCCATATGAAGCATGCAAGCCTCGGGTTTTTAGAATGTGATAAACATAAATCCTAAAACTGAAGTTTCATTACATTATAAAAATTATAATAACATTATCAAACTTATTTCATCAATCGTTTTGGATGAAAATTTGTATTTTCCCTTTTTTTTTCTAGTATGTTTTAAATTACAATAAGTACTATATAACAATCAGTACAATCATATTTTTTGTGCCTAGGAACAAAATTCAAAACAATTTCGTATAAAACTGACAACATTAGCACTGTTCGAATGAAAATTGATAAAAAATTTAAATAATTATATTACTGTCACAATCTGTTACCACACTGGTCGATTTTATTCCCGCTCCTTGTTTATTTTCACTTTCATCAACCACAATAACTCCAATAATATATTCAGTTGCAGGCCTTAATCCATGAATTTGCACCTCGTATGTTGATATTTCACTTCTTGCAGGAACATTGATGCTTTGTCTCCATTCATGTTCGCCTATTTCCTGAAAAACATAAATAAATTCAATTTACTATAAGAAATGGCCATTTGTTTTATTGCTTTTTACCACATAATACAGATTAACACAGAGGAACAAGATCAGGTAAGTTACCCTTGTTTTTGAATAGCCCTATCAACTTAGGATTTAGAAACAGGACAAAGTTCCTAAATTCAGGCTGTTGTAAAGCTATGAAAAAGAGTTTTAAATTTCATAATTATCCCTGCATAGCAGGGTTGGCAAGTTTCTTCCAAAAGGGAAAAAACCGCGGAAAAAACCATGGAAAAAACCGGCCGGAAGAAATAGGTTTCTTCCAAGTGGAAGAAATGGAAGAAACTGTTATTCTTTAAGAATTTACAATATAAGTTAGGAACAGGATCAGGTAAGTTACCCTTGTTTCTGAATATCCCTATCAACTTAGGATTTAGAAACAGGACAAAGTTTCTAAATTCAGGCTGTTGTAAAGCTATGAAAAAGAGTTTTAAATTTCATAATTGTCCCTGCATAGCAGGGTTGGCAAGTTTCTTCCAAAGGGGAAAATCCGCGGAAAAAACCATGAAAAAAACCGGGCGGAAGAAATAGGTTTCTTCCAAGTGGAAGAAATGGAAGAAACTGTTATTCTTTGAGAATTTACAATATAAGTTAAGAACAGGATCAGGTAAGTTACCCTTGTTTCTGAATAGCCTTATCAACTTAGTATTTAGAAACAGGACAATGTTCCTAAATTCAGGCTGTTGTAAAGCTATGAAAAAGAATTTTAAATTTAATAATTGTCCCTGCATAGCAGGGTTGGCAAGAATCGTCCAAAGTGGAAAAAAACGCGGAAAAAACCATGGAAAAAACCGGCCGGAAGAAATAGGTTTCTTCCAAGTGGAAGAAATGGAAGAAACTGTTATTCTTTAAGAATTTACAATATAAGTTTCAATTTTGTAAGAAACAATAAATGTATTCTTCTTATAGGTAACCTTAAGTAAATTTCATTAGACCTATACAAATTTGTTTAATTATATAGGCTAAGTTAATAATTACATCTTTTTTTTTTTTAACCAAGATGACATACCTGTCTAAAGCTTTTCAATTATTGGCTACTTCAAGAAAAGAAATTTTATCAAAATTATACAAAATCAATTAAAAGTTGTCAATTTCAATTTAACCAGCATATTTTTAAAATTATTTAGACTTCTGAAACTAGTAGTAAATAGTACGGATCATTTACTAACGGTAGAAAGAAACTCATTTAAATAAAAGACAGTGCTTTTAATTTACATCAGTTTTATTAAAGTAAGTAATACAAAATAATTAATATATAAAGAATTTCAGTAAAATCCTTATTTTTATTGCAACATGGTATAACAAAAATTTTTTAGCAGTAGATGCTGCAACCGGTTTCTCAACTTAGAATGGATGAATGCAAAAGATGAAAAAAAAAAATTCAAATCTTACTGAACTTGAAGGAGAGTTTAAAAGCATTTCGACATATCCATAGACATTTTTAGAACATTAATCTTTTAAAATCAACATTATGCTAGATGCTAGTATAAATACTTACACATTCGTCCCTGCGCTGCACAGTAAAATAATGCATAAGCACCTTTAAAATAATGCATTTTTATATAAAAAATAAAGAATTTGTATTTTTTTTTTTTTTTTTTTTTTTTTTTTTTTTTACAGAATTGGCACAATTAAGGAGAAAATATCCCTCTACTTTTAAAGTTGTAAAATCCATTACCTGTAAATGCATGCTGAGCCTGAAGCTTGTTATTAAAAAATAACTTATTTTTCCAAAAATAATATTTTTAATATTAATTAATTTTTCCACTTTAGATTTCATATAATTATGCTTTGAGTTTAATTCTTTTACATAGTTAATGTACTTTAATTTTGAGCATCTGCATTTTTTCTTCAGTTTCTTCCATTTCTTCCAGTTTTTTTCCATTTCTTCCAGTTTCTTCCGGTTTTTTCCAGTTTCTTCCACTGTCCTGGAAGAAACCCAACCCTGCTGCATAGACTTACTTATTTAATATTTAGAGGCAAATTTTCTAAATTCCAATTCCTGTGAGCTAATCTCCTTATCAATTTAGTATTTAAATTAGGGTTGAGACCTCTAAGTCTGAGACGATGTAAAATCCGATAATATTCAATAATATTTCAAACTTCAAAACCGTGCTTCCGAAATTTTTAGCAACATTATACTTAAAAGCAAGGCGAAGTACCTTACGTACAAAAGGATTGAAAATTAACAAAAGTTATTTTTTAAAAAGATTTTTCGAATATTTGATAAAATTTTCTTAATATTTCAGCTGCAGAAATAAATATTATAAGCAGCATAATCTTTATCCACCATGTATTTGACGTATCATAAGTTGAATTTCTAATCAAATAAAAAAAAATAAAAATACCTTAATTTTATTAAAAGCCTACAATTTCCAACTATCAAATATCCTTTACAATTAATTTTATATGGCTAACACTCAATATATGATTTAAAGCAAATATCAGAAATAAACAAATAAACACCAAATTTACGATTTTTTTCCCTGTTAATTTTTAAAACTAAATCTGTAATCAGTGGCGCAGCCCGGGCGTGCGTCCAGGTACACCACTCATTTCGTAATTGTCGCCTTCTTTAACCTCTTGAGATCTGAAGGTAAAATAACACTACAAATACACAATCATTGTTTTTGCATAAACAAAATAACACCATATATGACAGAAAGAGCTTTTTGTCTGAAATGGATATTTTAGGAGATTGGTCATTTAGGTTCACACATATGGATCTAAAATGACTAGACTCTTAAAATGTCAATTTAATTATCAATAGCCTACATTCACGAAATAACAAACTGAAGGACTTTAAACAATGGGATGATCTACAAATCTTCAAAATTTGTTAATGTAGAGCGTTTAAGTTAAATAATTATGAAAATTTCTTACTTTCTCGTGGATTTTGCAAACTCATATGAAAATAACATTTAAAATACACAAATGGTTCACTACCTAAAAGAAAATACAGTTTAATGATGCTAAAAAATCAAGTACCCTCGGCTATGTACCTAGCCATCATCAGGATTTCAGATTCAAGCAAGCGTTACGAACACTACTTGTCCATATCTACTCATAAAAGCCTGATTTTTTAACATAATTAAAGTGTATTAATCATCTTTTAGGTAGTGAACCATTTGTGTTTTTTTTATATTGTATTATTAAGATTAATTTTAGCATTCAGAACTAGTTTATTTTATGCGAAAATAACATTTATTTTATGAGGAAATTAGCATGAGTGCTGCTATTTCTTGGGATTT
The DNA here is from genome assembly GCA_963932465.1 of Maratus speciosus. Classification (NCBI taxonomy): domain Eukaryota; kingdom Metazoa; phylum Arthropoda; class Arachnida; order Araneae; family Salticidae; genus Maratus; species Maratus speciosus. The sequence continues at coordinate 443,623,332 of OZ010790.1, read as the reverse complement.
TCCAAAGCAGAAAACATTCAGCTATATAAGTAAAGAAAAAATGTAAAAAAAGAAGTCAAAAGTTTAATTTTTATAGGAAAATAATAGAGGTTCACATTTGTGCACCTCAGGTTACAAGAGGTTGATCGTAAAAAATTCTGCGAAGAATATTACTTTAAAAGAGTAATATCCAGGCCCTCTGGGCCCCCACTCTGACTAAGCCACTGTCTGTAATGTGGCTGTTCTGTCAGTAGATTGATGAACAAAAATTAGGTTGTTTTTTTTTTCCATGGGGAATTCGTCCTTCATAATTAAAAAATTGAATTTGAAAAAAACTATGCACTAACGACAAACAACAACTAAAATACGATAATAATGTTGATAACAGCATCAAATCTCATAAGCAAGATTCTCTTAAGACAGACTTAATGATAAAAATGTATACAAATTTAATAAATTTGATATGAAATAAAACTTGTATTACCCTATAAACTACTTCATACCAAGCTGGCGTGCCAGAACCCATATCTGTGGTATTCGACCATTTATTGAATGATAATGCAATGCTGCTTTCAGTGACATTAATCAAGGAAGGTGAAGTAGTCAACACTGGATAACCTAGATGATATAAAAAGTGAAATTCCTTATTACTTCATTTAAAAAATATATCTATGTAATAATAGTAAATTTTCGCCCTTTTATCTTAGTTAAACTATTCTAAATTCTTATAATATCTACCTTTTTTACCTATCTTTAATGATAGCTTAAATATCTTTTGTCTTTTATCCCACGTCTGTCCGATGGCGACCAGCGTATTCTTTTATTTATTATTCTAAAAACCTTAATCCGTTCGCAACTATACTTCTTATAAAACCCACTAAATTACTTTATTTCTTTCATTTTTTTTTCTGACACTAAATCCTTTTTTCTTTCGAAAATGTGTATTTCGAATATCATTGGTTCTATTTGTTCCATATCCCATAATGCCTTGCAAGTTTGCCGCCAGCATCCTCATTACGTTATAAAGCTACCGCCGATAGCAATAAGTTCTGTTATCTACGTCACGCGTACTCCGCCCTCGCCCCAGAGCTAATCCTATCGTTAACGAATTATGCCGTCCCGTTCCTCCCCTCTTTCCACGGAGTTGGTTCATTGCTATGTAATGTAACCGTTCGCGTCCTTTTTTTTTTTTGTTTTTATACCGTTACATTGGCTGGGGAACCAGATTTTTATATGTTTTTCGTTTGTTTACTAACACCACGTCACTTGGTGGTATAACTTTTAATTTGTGAGATTGTAATGCCTTTTTAACAGCATAGAGCTTAATATGAAGTGGTAGAGCTAATATTCGAGAGCCGATTGATTATCTACAAGAATTGTTATGAGATTTATTTGCCAATAAACGCCGTTAAGACTATGATGTCTCTGTTATTTATTTGAACGGGAAATTCTTCCCAATGTTTTTTTAGTTCTGTCTTCTACTTACCACCAAGACTGCACTCTTGTCGTTCCCATGAATGACGGAGGGTTGGTAAAGTTTATAGCATGGATTCCTATACTACTTTTACGTAGATATACAGGAGTATCGCAGGAATTTCACACACACATATATATATATATATAACAATCCTAGTAAATTAAAATTTCTGTAATAAATACTTAAAATGCTCTTTGAGAAAATTTACTCATATTACATTTTAATCGATTTCCAATTAATATTGCATTTCGATTACTTTATTTACGAATTTTGGACTTTCTGAGTAACTGTCGTATGAGACATTACTTTAGCACTGAAGCGCAGTTATGGATAGTGGAGTGAGTGGATTAAATTCTGCATGTCACATCAAAATTCTTTTTATCACGGTCAAAAACACTTCGAACTTTTGCCCCAGACTAATATAAATAAAACCTACTTTTGTTGCAATATGTACCATGCCATCCGTCTTCACATTCACAAAAGTCAAAATATTTACTGCAAGTTTCATTTTTACGATGCACATGGGTGTGATGCGAGGAGCATTCTGCTCCATAAAAGCCATCAGGGCACACTAAAACAAAAATAAAATAAAAATACATATTTAAGGTAATGATATATATACATATGAGCAATCCCATTGTAACAGACTAATAGTTATAGAGGAAAAAATGACCTTACCTTACTTAAAAAAAATAATAATGCAATTAAAAGATGGCTACAATTAGCACAAGATATTAGAAGATAAATTAATATAGTTATTATGGATAAATTATTTAATGTAAATAATTATGATTAAAAATATGGTATTGTAACAGGCAAGCACGGTTTTCGGATAACTAAATGTTTATCTATATTACTTGTAAAATAACATACAATTTATTATTAAAAAATGTATTTTTATTCAGAAACAGTTCCCAAACACACGTCTTTCACAAAATTTGACTGTTGCAACAACATAGTTATGAAAAATATATAATCTTATCCAGGGTTCTCGCTGCCGCTCGCCATTGCACCAAATCGCGACAAAATGCTTCATTTGGCAGGTAAACGAACAATCAGACTCACCAAATTGCGAGAGCTCAGTTTCTGACCTTGTGTGTTTGTGTATGCGCCAATATAGTTGAGATTCTTATCCACGTTGCTGAACGATTGATGTCGCTTTTTATATTCAATCGCACCGTGCTATTTACATTGCTCTATTTATAGACATATTTACTCAACACCAATTCAGTTTAGCAACAGCCAAAGACACAGAAAGTATTATGTGATAGGTCTTTCTCTGTAGTCAGTTAATATCATTATCTATGCTCCGGCGTCGCGTCGTGCCGGCAAAAACACAAACAAAATTACCAGCACCAAGCTCCAAATAGTAAGAAGTTTTGCAGGAATGCGGTGTTGAAATTAGCCATTTACCATACTATTTATTTAGTTGTATGGGAAATATGATTGGCCGGTCACTTTTTTCTATCGGTTAGAGTCGAAATCTCATAGAAATTTTTAGTGTATATTTTCGCTATCGTAAATCAAAGATTGCAATTTTTATTTTTAGTGTATATTTTCGCTATCGTAAATCAAAGATAGGTGTTTTGAAGTTTTATTTAGACTGCTAAAAGAATGTCTGAAATATCTACAAATTTAGGGGGCATTTACCATGTACTTATTTTTAATAGTTTCTGCAACGGGTAGTCAAATTTGTACTTTATATGCAATAAAAAAAATAGGTTATTTTAGAATACATTGAAAAAAAAAGCGATACAATAAGAGGTTAAAGATAGATTTTTCAGTGTTTCACGTCGAATCTATTTTGCTAAGATTTTTTTTCATTTGTCTTCTTTTTTTTTTTTTTTTTCTTATTCGCCACATTGCTAATGTTGGTCAAAAGCCAGCGAAAACCCTGACCTTTTCTGTAACAGACCAACATCAAATATGTAACAGATAAACAAATAAACACGTAAAAAGAAGCTATGCTGACTATAATGGATTTTATTGATTTTGACTATTCAAAATTTTATAAAATGCATTGAAAATATAAAATAAATATAGATTTAATACTATCAGAAAAAAAAATATATATACAATGGGTAATCGGTTAGCGAACTTAATCCGTTTCAAAACAGTGTTCGCTAGCCGAATTGTTCGTTAACCGATCATAGATTTAGTATAGATTTGTATGGGAATTCAATTAATTCGTTCTTAAAAGCTAAATAATGTATAAAAAATAATATAAATCCTCCCTTTATAATAGGGTTAACAAGGGTCCTTATTTAATATGGACAGATCGTATTTTGATGGCTTTGTCATTTTCGTGCAGTATTTTAAAAAATGACATGCCTTTTGTAAAAAAATTTAGGATTATAATTGATTTATTACAGCGTTAAATCATATCAATTTGTCACTTTGGCCTTTCAAAAACCTCTTAGTTCTCTAAAAAATCGAATTGTTTGCACGACCCGATAAAAATGATGTACAGCCTAGAGCCTGTTAATGATTTGCGAACTGAATTTCAATTAAAATAGTTAATTTGCAATTAAAAATATCTCTTTAAAAAGGGACACAAAATATGAAAATTGATGTTTCCAATCTGTTCATTCTAATTTGGGGGTACTCTAAAATGTAGGACCCAAATCCCCGGTAGCCCATGAATTAATTAGGCCATACGTATACAACTGTTAAAATGTTCTCTAAGTGGACAATAGATGCAATTATATACAACTCGGAAAATCTCAAACGGAGCATTACTTCTTCTTGGCTTTGTTTTGTGAGGTGTTCGTTATCCGAACATAAAAATATCTTGCGAAAGTGTTCGTAAACCGAATAGTTCGTTAACCGATCACCCACTATATGTATTACCTATTTGATGTAAAAAATAAAATACTAAAAATGGAAACATTGGCTTGGAATTACCCATAAATACATGCATCTTACGCAGATTCATTTAGAATTCGCCGTACAAGTTTTAAAGATTAAGATTGGCAGAGCCACACTACAGCAAACAATCACTTATGTGTATTAGCTACAGCCGTGAACATATCTCGGTATAGTGAAACGAGTATGTACTACACATTGAGCTTTGAAAGGAGAAGAGTAGACAAATCAATCTTGCCCATTGGAAAGTTGTGAAGCCGAATAAAGAATTCTTTCCTCCTCTCCTGCTTCCGCCATATTTGACTTTGGCCAATAGCAATCCAATCAATAGTCTCCAGTACAAGACGC